>CAUYQS010039317.1:0-25173 GCA_963574585.1 Otolemur crassicaudatus | reverse complement strand
GCTGTTCCCCCTGGGTAGAGTGCCATGGCTTCACTGCTCACAGCAACCTCCAACTCCTGGGCTCAAGCGAGTCTCCTGTCTCCGCCTCCCAAGTAGCTGGAACCACAGGCACCTGCCACAACGCCCAGCTATTTTTTGGTTGCAGCCGTTATTATTGTTTGGCGGGTCCAGGCTGGATTCGAACCTGTCACCTTAGCTGCTTGAGCCACAGGCGCCGAGCCGAAAGAGTTGTTCTTGAGCCACGTATTGAATACAAAAACACTAACAACAGCAGGTAGACATAAAAAAGGTCCAGCCCAAGTATACTTCTCCCATATCCCACATCACAGATAAGGAAAATAGGCCTCAAATAATCTGTATGAGGCCTCCCACAGGAGTGCTGGAAATCTTTCCAACCATCTCTAACTTTAAAAGCATTCCCCTTTATTTTTCTCTGTCCCTCAAGGAAACTTACATTAATTACCTCAATTCTCACTACCCAGTGCAAGGATGGAGAGTTGCCTTGAGTGGAAATGGTGGGAAGTGAAGAAATAAAGACAGGAGACAAGAGATAGGATGGCATCAGGAGGACCAGCACAGCTGATAGCTGCAGCCAGCACCTGAACCGTGGAAACAGCTTTATTTATACAGTATCTTAACAAGATTGCATAAATCTGAGCACATGAGGTAGACCTCAACCTCAAAGAGGAAAAACTGTGCTTGTAAGTAACAAGGAAAGTATGTATGGCCTACGTGACTTTCGGCAGGTGGGAAGAATGTTGTTAAAGGAGGAGAAGTAGTTGGGGGTCACTCCCTGAGCTTTTCCCAGACGAGGGGGGGGACGGGGGGGGGGCGGGGGGCGGGGGGGGACGGGGGGGGCGGGGGGGCGGGGGGGCTGCCACCCACTGCCTGCTCTCTACACTTACTGAGTCAAACTTCTTGGAAAACAAAGGCTAGAAATTAATTTATTAAAAATAACTTCAGCTTTTGTCCTTAACATTAAGTTTCCCTAAGGCTGGACCTAGAGACTTCCTTCTAACAAAGAAAACATAGCAAAAGTGTTAGGAGTCATTTCCATGGTTAGATTGCTGAGGGAGTTTCCATCAAGTGCTCTCTCTCTCTCTCTCATCCTCTCCCTCTCTCACAGATTTCTCAGATAGAAACTAGCCATCATGTCTATACCATCTTATGGAAAGAAACTGAGAACAGCTTCTGTCCAACAGCCAGTGAGGAACTGAGGTTCTCGGTCCAAGAACACCTGAGGAACTGAATCCTGCAACAACAACACGAGTGAGCTTAGAAGTGGTCCTCCTTGACTCAAGCCTTAGGTAAGACCACAGCCCTGGCCAACACTGATCCTGATCCCAGCCTATGAAAGACCCTGGAGCAAATGACCCAGGCAATCAACTTGAAGAAACTATGAGATACATAGTGGCAAGCCACTAAGACCTGGATTAATTTGTTATATAGCAATATCTAACTGATACAGACTGCCAAGCAATTGTGGTAACTTGCCAAGGTATGAAGTTCAGAAAGCCAGGGAGAGTATCTTAGCTGTCTATGCAGTGTGCCTATCAAACGTCCTGTTCACTATATGTATTAGAAAAAATTGTTGATGAATGAATGAGAAACTATAAGCAAAACAAAGAGACAGACACTCCATACACTAAGACTTTGAGTAGTTTGTTTTTGGTATTTTTGCAATTTTTTGAATTGGAAATTAACTGAATAATTGGTAGTGTTTTAATAAATTCCTTGCGGTGAATGATGATATTTAAAAATTTATAGCAGAGTATCAGCAATATGCCATATTAAAATGAGATAATTAAATGATGGTTTATTATTCCTCACCAATAAATAATATTAATATATTAAGGCTGAAACTGAAAATTACACAAACCATAACAAAAATTTCTCTTTGTGAACTAAAATGAAATCCTAAGGCTTCCCCTAAGTGGCCAACTGATTGGTCCACTGTTGGCCAAGAGGATCCCTAAAACTGAATTGTTAGCCATGAGAAAGGAGATCAGACATGTCTCATCACGCCCCCTTCCCTTCTTAGAGATGTCCTCTGTGACTCACTAACAAGCCTAAGCTATGCAAGACCTACCTGCAGGTCCTCAATATACCTAACTAACCACTTGAGTTTGTTCAGTACTTTGTCTCTAATTAACAGCCCCTTTATCTTAAGTGTTCCTTTTTCACTGACTGCTGGTCTTTTAGACAGAGCCTAACTCTTTTAGACAATTGTCAGCTAAGGAACCTTCAAACCCATCTATCACCTATAAGCCCCCTCACTTCCCTATGTCCAAACTTTTGGGGCCTGACTAATGTATGTTTTCCATGTATTGACTTATGATGAGCTCCCCTGTAATTCTGTCTCCCTAAAATGTATAAAACCATACTGTAACCCCACCACTGCAAGTCCACTTGCTCAAGGCTTCTTGGCTTGGTTCATGGTCTTCAAATTTGGCTCAAAGTAGAACGCCTTAAATTATTTTACTGAGTATGGCTTCTTTTCCATTGATACTTTTTATTTTCTAAATGTTTCAGTGTCTTTATTATATAGAAATAAATAAATTCAGCATTTCAACTATAAGTGGCAACATTTATTCTTTTCACATTCTGGAATGGGAATAGCTATTTGGAACAAACACACTAGTGTTAATTAAGAGGTGTATCTTCAAGTAACGGACAAGCAATGGAAAGCGGATATGATTTTTAGGACAAATCAGAACTACTCTGTAGAAATATGGAAATATGCCTCTGGAATCAACCACATTCCTCTTGGGTTTTTGATCCTAGAATAGGGTCTGTGTTGCCAACTAATGGCCAATGGAGGGAGATAGCGTTGCCAAATTTATCAAATAAAAATACAGGTTGTCCAGTTGAATTTTAAATTTTGAATTAACAATGAATATTTTTCTTTTTATTTCTTTCTTTTCTTCTTTCTTTCTTTCTTTCTTTCTTTCTTTCTTTCTTTCTTTCTTTTTTTAGACAGAGTCTCACTTTGTTGCTGTAGGCTAGAGTGCTATGACCTCATAGCTCACAGCAACTTCAAACTCCTGGGCTCAAGTGATCCACTTACCTCAGCCTCCCTGAGTAGGTAGGACTACATGTCTGGCTAGGTTTTTCCATTTTTAGTAGTCTCACTCTTGCTGAGGCTGGTCTTGAACTCCTGAGCTCAAGCAATCCACCTGCCTCAGCCTCCCAGAGTGCTAGGATTATAGGCGTGAGCCACCATGCCTGGCCTAACAATGAATAATTTCCAATAGAAATACACCCTAACAAATTATTTGTTGTCTATCCAAAATTCAAATTTAACTGGTGCTGTGGACTGAATTGTGTTCCTGGAAAAACTCATATGTTGGAAGCCTAACCCCTAATGTGACTGTACTTAAAGACAGAGCTTTTAAATGGTAAGTAAAGTTAAATGCCTACTGAAGGCTAAGCCAAGAGGATCCCTTGAGCCCAGGAGTTAAGAAAAAAAAAAAGTTAAATGACATCATAAGGGTACACTCCTAATCTAATAGGATTTGTGGCCTTATAAGAAAAAGAGGGAGAGATTCTACACTGAGGAAAGACCAGGCAAGCACACTGTGAAACAGTACACATCTGGAAGCCAGGAGAAGAGCCCTCACAAGCCCTGCCAACTCCTTGGCCTTGGACTTCCCAGCCTCCACAACTGTGAGAATACACAATGTTGTTTAAGCCACCCAGTCTGTGGTATTTTGCTAAGACAACAGAACATCCTATAACGTGTCTGGCAATTCTGACAGGGAGGCCAGACGTAAGTGAAGGAGAGGAGAAGGAAGAAATCCATTCTAACTCCTCTACTGTCCAAATGTGCCTCCCCAGCTCCAGGATGAACAGGTAAAATTGAGCCCTACCCTTCAAGGCACACCTTTCCTCAGGCTGTGCTTTTGAAAGTTTTTAAAATATACTTTGATTTTCTCTGAGTGGGTGGGAGGAAGAAATTTGGAAAATGAGATGACATCAGCCTTTCATCCACAGAAGGTGATCAAAGCACAATCCCATGAGGCCAGGTCCAGAGTTGTAATGCTTAGTGATTTTACCTCCGTAATCAAAACATAAATGAGCGCTGCCTGGGGGAGACTTTTTTTTTAATTTATTGTTGGTGATTCACTGAGGGTACAAGAAACCAGGTTTCACTGATTGCATTTGTTAGGTAGAGTCCCTCTTACAATCGTGTCTTGCCCCCAGCCTGGGGGAGATTTTGAACTGGATAATTCTTTGTTGTGTGGGGCTGTCCTGTGCACTGCAGGACGTTCAGTGACATTCTTGGCCTCTGCCTCCAATAGTAATCCCTCCCCCTCATAGTGACAATAAAAAATATTTCCAGACATCATCAAATGTCGTCTGTGAAGCAAAATTTCCCCCAGTTGAGAACCACTGAGTTAGTCGATCTTCCTCAAGATACTATTTTGAGAGGATTTCACACTCAAGTAGTATCATCTGGGTTTGTATTATTAGCTGGGTATCTGAGATTGGTAATCAGGAAGAAATGATTTGGGCAAAGTACCACCCAGCCCAGATGTTTTGGCTATCTCAGCTAAGGCAGGATTCCAGATTATGAAAACAGGCTCAGAAGGAAATAATGCTTCTTTAACACAATAATTGGAAGGCGGGTATGTGCGTGTGTGTGTGTGTGTGTGTGTGTGTGTGTGTAAGGAATAAGATCAAAATACTATTTATTCCTTGAGTGAGACAATGTTGTCTCCAGAAGAACATTAATTTTCTTCATGACCCTATGTTTGTGTAATTGAGGAGCAGCTAGCCAGAGCCAGACTTTGTGGGAAACCAAACTAATATAGAGGCATTTCTTGTCCACCCCACCTGCAGCTCCACCCCCAGGCCCCAGGGATCAGAACTCAACTCTCCTCTCTTCAGAGTCAGCAGATTCTTAAGAGAAGACAAACAATCATTAACATTTCCTTCTAGCTAACTCAGAGGTTGCAGGAGACACTTGAAAAGACAGGAGCCAGGCAACTTTATTTGGTGGGGGAAGCAAGGACTGTCTCAAAAGAACAAAGACTCTGTGAGGAGAGCTGAAAAGCTGCTGAGTGAGAAGGGAGGTCTGGAGAGAGAAACGTAGGGAACGCAGAGAGCGGGCAGACATCCGCGGTGACACTGAAGACCTCAGTGGGCGGCGCCGGTGTTTCCTTACGAGCTATAAGAGGATGAATTAGTTAAGTTAAAAGTTGGGTGCCTCCGAGGCTGTGCTCCGGACCGTTTAGCTCAATGTGGAGTCTGTGGCACCAGCGTCCCTGGGGACCTAACAGGTGTACGCGTCGCTAACCTCGAGTTCCCAGTAGAGGGCAGTCAAGTGTCTCTGAGAAAGGGGCGGGTAGCAGCCGGGCACCTCCGCGGAAACCGACTCCAACTCAGTTCAAAAGACCAGCGAAAGGATCCCTCCCCCACCCTCCCAAGTGTGGCAGGGATGTTACAGGCAGAGACTAGCCAGAGCAGGAAGCCGCCACCAACCCGAAGGAGCAAAGGAGCGAGAAAAATGTAGTGCTCGCGGACCTACAGGGTACAACTTAGGCTGAGCAGATGATGGCACAAAAGCCCAGACTTCCCCACTATACAGCATATACACGTGACAGAACTGGACTTGTACCCCCAATTCTATTGATGTTTTTTAAAAAGGAAAAAATATATATATTGAAGGTGGAGCTGCAGGTGGATGGGTCTCCCTCGTGACCGGAGGCGCAGCCACGACCACAGATGCTGGCCCACGCAAGGGGGAGCAGGGAGTAAGTGCCCATGTCACCTTCCACCCTTTACTCTCCTCCAGGGGTCTCCCATCGGCAGAACCCCAGTCTGTTGGCGCAGAATCCTGGCATCCTGGGGCAGGGACTAGGGCAGGAGGTCAGACGGGTCCTGGAACCAAACCGCAGAAGTGGTACAAGGCCCTTTCCCTACGATGCGCAGAAGCGCTGTTTGACTAGCAGCAGCTTACTTTTTGTTAAAGAGTTGCTTAAACACCCATCAGAGTTCACTAAACCTGGCCTGCGAAGTCAAGTGTAGTCATGTTTGTGTTTAGTAAGGACCTAAGTATGAATCAAGTGTGCTACGTTCTGGGTTGAAAAAGACTAGTAACAATCGTCACCGTTTGGTTCTGGGCAGGGAGCTAAGTGCTTTCTAGGCGCTGTTTTGTCACATCCTCCTGCCAACCCTAAGAGTTAGGCACTATTATTTTTGATGTCTTGCACATAAAGAACTGAGGTGCACAGAGGTTCAGTGACTTGCTTATAACATGAGCTGCCCAGATCTGAAATGACAGTAGCAGACTTTGGTTCCTGGCCTCAGGCAGCTCATAGCCTAGTGGCAAATGTACTGGTTACTGATAATGAAGAAAAAAAAATGATTACTGGTAAATGCTGTGACTGAACTAACTACGGAGTTATGAAAGGAGCAATTAACTTACAACACAGTGAGGGGGAGGAGGAAGCCCTGGGGGGCCTTATCTTAGCATTTGGCATCTATCTTATAACAGTTAAATCTTGTCTGCTTTGTAGTTCAACCACTGTTTGCAAAACTCATACCTCGATCAAATGGTCCTCAACCTGGCCTGCATATTATTATCCCCTTAAAAAAAATTCCTGGCCTGCATCCCCAGCCATTTAAACTCCTGGGAATGGGGCTGTGGTGTCAGTGTTTTTAAGTCCTCCCCAAGTAATTTTTTTATGCTTTCAGAGGAGAGAACAAATGTATTACTTTAAAATTTTTTATGAATAAGAGCAATATCTTATTTATGTTATAGCTCATAACCCTTACATGCAGTTCAATATTTAATTGAGCTAGCTTGATTTGAATAGTTAATGGAGATAACTTATGAATGGGAAAAATTATAAAACCACATTTTGATTACATAACTTAGAAGGATTCAAATAAAAAGGAGTATTAATTAATGCTCTTTTGTTTGAATTGGTAAAGGGCATAGGACCCTGTACTTTTTCCCAATGACATACCAGCACACAATGTTTTCTCAGGATGCACGTATTTGTTCAAGTGTTGGGAGATCAACTGGCCTGTTTCCACAAATATCGTGTGTGTCAGAAGCAAGAAGAACACAGAGGAGGGCACCACCAGCACGGCAACACCCTCATTCTGGGCAATGGGGGAAAGGGGAGAGCAGTGAAAGTGCTCAGAGTACCCGAAATGGGAACATAGCCCTGGGACAGGAGAGAAACAAAAAAGAGCGGAGAAATTAGACCAAGTCTGGCCACTCCCCTGTGCTCTGTGGGGGTCCATTCCTCAGGGTTCACAGGTGGAATAAACAGACAACGTAGATCTGGGTTGAGCTAAAAAGCTTTCAGGAATTTTAATGAAGTGTAGTTTGCAAGCCTGTAACATCTATTTGCATGACTTGATTTGAATGTGGGAGGAAGTGGGTGGAGAAAAATCTGCCTGTAGAAGCTTGTGCTCAGGTGCACGGGAAGAGGGAGAAGCGGCCAGGCAGGGAAGCCACGTCTGGCACCACGCAAACAGGTGTCACAGCCTGCTGGAAAGTGCTATAACCAGCTAGACTTGAGTTACACTAGCTGTTGGAATAACTTCTCAAGCTTCCAAACCTGGGTAACACGCCCACCCATCCTGGCTACTCTTCAGTTTAGTGTAGGCAGAGGCAAAATCTACTTGTTCAGGACAACTTAAATAAGTCCAGTTAAGCTTTTCATAAACTAAAATAAGCAAGCAAGGAAATTGTGTTTAATGAAAAAGAAAGCTAAACATTATAACATGAAGGAAGAGTTGATGTTAATGCTCAATGGAAGTGGATTATTCATTCGGTTCTGAGCATTCTAGCAGCCAATGCAAAGGGAGAAAGAGAATCTGAATGTGCACAATGTCAATAAGAGGAACTTTATCTGGGGCGGCGCCTGTGGCTCAGTGAGTAGAGCGCCAGCCTCATATACGGAGGGTGGCGGGTTCAAACCCAGCCCTAGCCAAACTGCAACAAAAAAAAAAGAGAGAGAGAGAAACTTCACCTAGTAACTGAAAAGTCCTTGGTGCAGAAATACCAAAATAATGAACATCGTGCTTATATGGAGAGTCAGAACTCTCTATCTTGGATTAGGACACCAATATTTATTTGAAACCTAGTCTTTTGTGTTATTATTGATACATGACAATTTACATATTTATGAGGTACTTACGATATTTTGATACAGGCATATAATGTGCAAGAATCACATCAAGGTAATTAAGATGTCCATCACCTCAGAGTTTTATCATAACTTTGTGTTGTGAATACCCCAAATTTCCTTTTCTACCTATTTAGAAATATGCAATAAAATGTTATTAACTATAGTTACCCTACTGTGTTATCAAATGCTAGTACTTAGTCCTTCTATCTGACCGTATTTTTGTATGCATTAACCTCTCTGCATTGCCCGTGCCTCCGACCTTTCCCAGCTTCTGGTAACCATCATCCCACTATCTCCATGGGATCAACTGTTTTAGCTTCCACATATGAGTTGAGAACATGCAATATTTCTCTCTTTCTACCTGGCTTATTTCATTTAATATAATGTCTTCCGATTCCATCCATGTTGCTGTAAATGACAGAATTTCACTTTTTATGGAGTATATATACATTTTCTTTATCAATTCATCTGTTGATGGAAAACAAGATATTAGGTTCATTCCGTATCTTGGTTACTGTGAATCGTACTGCAGTAAACAGAGGACTGCAGATAATATCTCTCCCATATAGTGACTTGCTTTCTTTTAGATGGATAGTTTCAAAGATTTTCTCCCATTCTGTATATTGTCTTGGCACTCTGTTAATTATTTCCTTTGCTGAGCAGAAGCTTTTTAGCTTGAAGTGATACAATTTGTCTATTTTAGCTTTTGAGGTCTTACTAAAAAAAAAAATCTTTTCTCAGACTAATGTTCTGACGCATTTCTCCAAATGTTGTCTTCTAGTAGTTTCATAGTCTGGGGATTTTCATTTAAGTTTTGATCCATTTTAATTTATTTTTGGATACTGAGTATAATTTCAATTTTTTCTTAATTTGTTAAGATTTGTTTCTTGAACTAACAGTCTAAAGACTGTTTCATGTATTGTTAAGAAAAATGCATATTCTGCAGGTGTTGGATGGAATGTCCTCCAAATGTCCTTTAGGTCCATTTTATCTACAGTGCACTTTGATTCTGGTGTTTCTTTTTTGATTTTCTGTCTGGATGTTCTGTCCATTGCTTAAAGTGGGGTATTCAAGTCCCTTACTATGATTTACCTAATTGCAGGTAATATCTCCAATACTACATATTAATATTAGTTTTATGCCAATACCGTATTGTTTTGATTATATTACTTTGTAATATAATTTGAAATAATTTAAAGTAATTTGAATTTGAGAAGTGTAATGCTTACAGATTTGTTTTTCTTGCTCAAGATTACTCTAGATCCTGTTTATTCAGGATCTTTTGTGGTTCCCTCTGAATTTTAGGATTGTTTTCTCTATTTCTCTGAAAAATACCAATGGCATTTTGATAGTAATTGCATTGACTCTGTAGGTCACTTTGAATGGTCTGTATATTTTAAGAATATTAATTCTTTTAATCTGGGCGGCACCCATAGTTCAGTGGGTATGGCACATACACTGAGGCTGGGGTTTAAACCCGGCTCCGGGCCACCTAAACAACAATGACAACTGCAACAACAAAAAAACAGCATTGTGGCAGGCACCTGTTGTCCCAGCTACTAGGGAGGCTGAGGCAAAAGAATTGTTTAAGCCCAAGAGTTTGAGGTTGTTGTGAGCTGTGACATCACGGCACTGTACCAAGAGTGACATAATGAGATTCTGTCTCCAAAAAAAAGGAGAGAAATTATTTTAATACATTAACATGGGGTATCTTTCCGTATATTCATATCTTCTTCATTTTATTTCATAAACGTTTTGCAATTTTCAGTATATAGATTTTTCACCTCTTGATTTAAATTTCTTCTTGATAGTATTATAAATGGGATTATTTTTCTCAATATCTTTTCAACTAATTCATTCTTTTTTTTTTTTTTTTTTTTTTTTTTTTTCAGTTTTTGACTGGGGCTGGGTTTGAACCCGCCACCTCTGGTATATGGGGTCGGTGCCCTACTCCTTTGAGCCACAGGCACTGCCCCAATTCATTCTTAGTGTATTGAAACACAACTGATTTTTGTCTATTGATTTTGTATCTTATTTACTGAATTTGTTTATTCAGTGAATCTTTGAGTTTTTATGGATATAAGACAATGTCTTTGTGTTATCTACAAACACAAACAGTTTTACTCTTCCTTGTTGACCCAGACATCTTTTATTTCCTTTTTTTGCCTAATTGCTCTGAGTAGGACTTCTAATACTATGCTGAATGGAAGAGACAAGAGTAGGTATTATTGCCTTGTTCTTGCTCATAGAGTAAAAGCATTCAGCTTTTCAGCATTGAGTATAATGTTAGCTGCGGGTCTGTAAATATGGCCTCTTCTTCTTCTTCTTTTTTTTTTTTTTTCTTTTTCTTTTTGCAGTTTTTTGGCCAGAGCCGGGCTTGAACCCACTACGCCTGGTATATGGGGCTGGCATCCTACTCCTTGAGCCACAAGCACCACCCCTAATTTATGGCCTCTTTTATGCTGAGGTATATTCCTTCTATATGTACCATATTTTTCTGTGTATAATGCACACCCGTGTATAATGCACACTCAAATTTTTGGCCAAACTATTGGGAAAAAAATTTATTTTTAATTTTTTAATTCAAATTTGTATTTGTTTATATTTAGGTACTTGTTTTTATATTATAAAGGAATTTTAGCATTTATTTTTAACATATTTTGGTACATGAAATTTTATGTAACAAATAATTACAAAACACAAGAACATATACAAAGTAGAAGAAATTTTATGTATGGGTAACTAATAGTACCCCCCAGGTATAATGTGCATCCTTACTTTTTCCTCAAAAATTTGGGCAAAAAAGTGCACACTAAAGACAGCAAAATAAAGTAATTTGTTGAGAGTTTTTATCATGAAAAGGATGTTCAATTTTATCAAATGCTTTCTCTGCATCTAGTGAGATGATATCATTTCTATCTTTCATTTTTTTAATGTGGTATGCCACATTTACTGATTTGCATATTTATCCTTGCATCCCACAGATAAATCTTATTTGATCATGGTTTAGAATCCATTTAATGTACTATTAAATTCACTTTGCTAGTGTTTTTTTGTTGATTTTGTTTGTTTGTTTTTGAGACAGAGTCTCAAGCTGTCACCCTGTGTAGAGTGCTATGGCATCACAGCTCATAGCAAACTCAAACTCTTGGGCTTAAGCGATTCTCTTGCCTTAGCCTCCCAAGTAGCTGGGACTACAGGTGCCTACGACAATGCCCAGGTTTTTTTGATTGTAGTTGTCATTGTTGTTTGGCAGGCCGGGACTGGATTCAAACCTGCCAGCTCTGGTGTATGTGGCTGGTGCCCTAGCCGCTGAACTACAGGTGCTGAGCCTTTGCTAGTGTTTTGTTGAGGATTTTTGTATCTGTGTTCATCAAGAATATTGGTTTATAATTTTATTGTTTGGTGATGCTCTTGACTGGCTTTGGTAATGCTGGCCTCATAAAATGAATTCAGCAGTTTTCTCTCCTCTTAAGTTTTTAGAAGACTTGGAGAGTGATTTCTATGAATTCTTCTTTAAAATTCTAGTAGAATTTACAAGTGAAGCCATCTGGTCCTGCTCTTTTCTTTGCTGGGAGACTTTTGATTTCTGATGAGCCTTCTTTCTTGTTATTGGCCAATTCAGATTTTTCCATTTCTCCATTTCTATTTCATGAAGAAATAGAAAATACAACTTATTAGGTTGTATTTTTCTAGAAATTTACCCATTTTTTCTAGGTTATCTAAGTTTTTGGTGTGTAATTGTTCATAGTAGTCTCTTATAATTTTTTATTTCTATGGTACCAGTTGTAATGTATTGTCTTATGTCTGGCTTTTTAGTATTTGATTTGATTCCTTTATCTTTATCTTTTGCATTTCTCCTATACATATTTGTTGTATTCAGAGGCTTCTATAAAACAGCTTATCATGGCTCAGCGCCCGTAGCTCACTCATTAGGGCAGCGGCCACCCGCACCCAGCCTGGTGGGTTCAAATCCAGCCCGGGCCTGCTAAATAACAATGACAAAAACAACAAAAAAATACCTGACATTGTGGTGGGCACCTAATAGTCCCAGCTACTTGGGAGGCTGAGGCAAGAGAATCACTTAAACCCAAGATTTCTAGGTTGCTATGAGCTGTGACACCACAGCACTCTACCAAGGATGACATAGTGAGACTCAAAAAAACCCCAGCTTATTGTTATAACTAGCTAT
The DNA here is from genome assembly GCA_963574585.1 of Otolemur crassicaudatus. Taxonomy (NCBI): domain Eukaryota; kingdom Metazoa; phylum Chordata; class Mammalia; order Primates; family Galagidae; genus Otolemur; species Otolemur crassicaudatus. The sequence goes on along the minus strand of CAUYQS010039317.1, from coordinate 12,831 downwards.
TTTAATCTAATAACTACTTTGATTGCATACAAAAACTCTGCACTTTTACTGCCCCACTCCTAATTTTATGCTTTCAGTGTCACAATTTACAACTTTTTATATTGTGGCTCCATTAGCAAATTCTTGTGGATATAGTTAGTTTTAGTACCTTTGTCTTTTAACCTTATACTAGATTTATAAGTATTTACACACTACCATCACAGTATTAGAGTATTTTGAATTTGATTATATATTTGTCTTTACCAGTGAGTTAAACATACTTTCATATGTTTTCATGTTACTAATTAGCATCCTTTCACTTCAGTTTGAGAAAATTCTCTTCTCATTTTTTTCTAAGGCAGGTCTAGTGGTGATGAACTCCCTCAGCTTTTGTTTTACTGAGAAAGTCTCTATCCATGCTTATTTATAAAAGACAACTTTGCCAGGTAAACTATTCTTGTTTGGCAGGGGGTTTGTTCAGCTCTTTGAATATGCCATCTTCCACTCTTTTGGACTGCAAGGTTTTTGCTGAGAAATCTGCAGATAGATTTATAGGAATTCCCTTGTACATGTCAAGCTTCTTTTCTCTTTCTGCTCTAAAAATTTTTGTCTTTGATTTTTTACAGTTTGATTAAAATACGTCTCAGGGAAGTCTTTGAGAACATTTGAGCTTCATGTATCTGAATATCTAAATCTCTTCCCAGACTTGGGGAGCCGTCAGCCATTATTTCTTTAAATAAGCTTTCTGTCTCTGCCTTCTCCTTCTGAATATCCTATAATGAGCATAATCTCAACTTCAGGGAGCAACTACAGGCATAAGCATGTGGTGAGGGCCAGTGCTGGGAGTCAAGGCTGACTGTGTACATGCACACTGATGTGGGCAAACACTAGGTGCCTACGTGGCGGTGGGGGCTGGTGGTAGCATCAGCATGAGCTGTGTACACACAACTTTTCAGGATCAACCATGGGCATACATGCAGCACTAGAAACTCCGGCCTGCTGCAGAGGCCCCGGTTATTTCCAAGCATGTGTACACAATAGCCATGCTGGGCCTGGGAATAGGGAACCCACAGTGGCACCAGCTGGGAAAACTCTGGAGAGGGCAGAAAGAGAAGGACAGCAGGTTAAGCAGTAGGAGTCTACAAAGGCAAAAATCTGTGACTCGCAGAGGTGAAAGTTGCTGACAGTCTTGTGGAGCAGACTTCTGAGTTCCATGATGGCAAACAACATGGGGTCATCTTTGAGAGGTGGCAGTGCTGCAAAGGCTGTGGTGGTCTCCCGTGGTGTAAGCTGGGGATCAAGCCAGTGGGAGTCACAGTAGCATCCACCACATGGCTGACAATGATAGTTTCCACTTTTCTTTGTTTTTAGTCAACTCCAGATGTTTCAGCTTTGTTGGTCTCCCCAGAGACCTGGGTGGGTGAAATCAAAGTAGGTCCTTAAGGGCAATGCCCCCAAAATCTGAGGAAATCACCCTGCTCTCCTTTTCCCTGTGGGGGGAACTTGTGTGCCAAGTTCCCTCTTGGCATTGAGCAGTGCCAACCTGGGGTTGGGATAATGCAGGCAAAATGAAATTGTTCTTCCTACCGCTTTTGCACAGTTATTCTTGGGTTTCTTGTTCCACTGTGTTGCTGCAACTTCTGAAATGGACACTCTCCAGAGCTATTTTCACTTGTGGATAACTGTCTAATTGTTATTTTTTGTGGCAGAATGAAGCCTGGGATCTCTTTACTCCACCATCTTGCTGACATCATTCCTTGAAAACTAGTCTTTAATAGAAGATGATATCTTCTTTTAAAAGAAGCTAGAGGCTCAGCACCTGTGGCTCAAGTGGCTAAGGTGCCAGCCACATACACCTGAGGTGGTGGGTTCGAATCTAGCCCTGGCCCGCCAAACAACAATGACGCCTGCAACCAAAAAATAGCTGGGCGTTGTTGCGGGCGCCTGTGGTCTCCGCTACTTGGGAGGCTGAGGCAGGAGACTCGCTTGAGCCCAGGAGTTGGAGGTTGCTGTGAGCTGTGATGTTACAGCACTCTACCCAGGGTAACAGCTTGAGGCTCTGTCTCAAAAAAAAAAAAAAAAAAAAAAAAAAGAAGCTAGAAGTATTTAATCAAATGGTTACATTCTGGATCTTTCCCACTATCACTACTAAGAAAATGGGCTACTGGAATTTTGGTCTAAGATGTGTCATGTTAAGTAACAAGGAGTGACCTCAGATTTCATTTCAGTTGACTGATTTGTCAAAAGCTGTTCTGATTCACTATCACTGAAAAAAACAGAAAACATTAATATTCTCCGCACAAAGACTAACATACTCAAGGCTTGCTATTTCATCAGCTAAAGATCATTAGAAAATGAATCTGCCTTCATTAGAGCCAAAAATGCTTAATAACTGCTTCATTAAAATCTGCTAATGCGGGAACTCTTTTGAGAAATGGGATTTATAACAACAAGCCTTAGATAGCTGGAAGATCACTGCATCAAAAATGGCCCTTATTTTGTCTAGTTTAAAAATAGTTTATTTAATGGTAAGAAAACCCTTCCTTCTTTGGCTTCTGTCTTCTGCACGGTTTCCAGTATGACAACAGGAGAGGGAGACAGTAAAAAACACATAACAGGAAAATGGCTAGCCCCCATTGGGTGGGGGGCAAGAATTCCCAAGAACAAAAAGAGAGCGGACCTAACTCAATTCAAAACAACAGCACTGGGATAGCAAATGAAGGACTTCCCGTGGATATCATAGGGCTTTGCACAAACACAGCTGCTTTGGGGGTGCAATGCAAAATAACAGGTATGGAGAACCCCTGCAGGAAACACAAAGCTCATGACTATATTTTTTCTATAAGGCAACGTTTTTTCTGCACATTCTTTAACACTTTTTCCCTGTCTTCCACCTGGGTCCTCATCTTCACTCTAATAAAGTGGTGATCAACCCCGTATGAATAACAGACTTACCTATGTTGATTTTTGATTATCACACATAATGTATTCATTTGCCGGGGCTACTATAACAATCTTACAGGCTGGATGGCTTAAACAACACAAATTTATTTTTTTCACAAGAAATAAAACTCACAGTTCTGGAAGCTAAAAGTCCAGGATTAAAGTTTCGATAAGTTTTATTTCTTCTATGCCTTCTTCCTTGGTTGCAGGTGGTCACCGCCTTGCTCTGTCCTCCTATGGTCATCCCTCTGCACGTGGGCATCACTGGCATCTCCCTGCATCCAAATTTCCTCTTCAGATAAGGACAGGATTAGGGTCAGACCTGATTAGGATCTATCCTAATGGCCTCATTTTAATTCAATCACCTATTTCAAGACCCTATCTCAGTCACATTCTGAGTCACTGGGGGTTAGGGCTTCAATACATGAATTTGTGGAGGGGACACGGTTCAGCTCATCATGTTTGCCCAAGTCTCAATCACAGGAACTCAGAGTCAGTAGGCCTGAGAAAGTGCTCTGGAATCTCTACTTTTAAAACTACCACCGGGAAACTAAAATGCACAGGATTTGATTCCAGGGTACTGTATTTTCTGATTTCTATGTACAGTCATTAAAGTGAGAGTCTGACTTGTGCATCTGGGTAATCCATTCATTTGTGCTACTTATCACAGATGCTTAGGAGACAGTCTCTTTTGTTTGCTTCTAATTATTACTTTCTTCTCCCTTGTTTTTTTCCCTTCTATTTATTCTCTATATTCAATTGGTCGTTGACATGGGTGTTTTGTTTTGCACTTTCATACCGATCCAGCAACCATTATCTTCTCATCTCTATAACTTAGATGAGGACCCATTTGGTCCCTGCCCCAGTACTTCTCTCTTCTCAACTCTATTTCCCTGCATGGCTCTGGGATCTAGACCACTCTCAGAAGAAATTTCAGGACTAAGCCATACTTCAGGTAAGTTGCCATCTAGGTAAACTAGCTGCTTTTCTCATTCCAGTCTTATATCTCTGTCTTGATAACTGCTCTCTGTCTTATTTTAGAGTCTAGATCCATATGCCACATTCTACTTCACTAATTAGGTCTCCAGCTTATTAGCTGATCTCTAACTTCCTGCCTTATTAGGCTGCTCATTTCCCCAAATGTGTGAACTTTTGTGCCTTGTTCTTGCCGTCTTCCCAGCATCGTCAAAGTAAATAATCTAGATCAGGAAGTGGTGAACTTCTTTTGTTAAGGGTCAGATAGTAAATATTTTAGCGTTGCCAAAAATGCAGGCTCTGTTAAAACTACTCAATTCTAACATTGTAGAGCACAACAGCCATAGGTGATGTATAGATAACTGGGTATGACTGTGTTCCTATAAAAGTATATAAACAAAAACAGGCAGCGGTTGGATTTGACCCAAGAGCTATAGTTTGCACCCTTGATCCAAATAGATACTTTTCCTAATACCATCACAATGGGAATTAGATTTCAAAGTGAGTTTTTAGGAGACAAACATTCAGACCATGGCCAACTCCAAAAGGTTTGAAAACTGCTGATCTAGATCAACTCTAACAAATAGCCCAACTAAGATGTAAATAAGCTAAATAGCTTGTTCTCAGTTGCAGAGTTGGAACTTCTCTCAACTCCCCATACTGTGTTCTGACACCACTTTCCCATTGATGTTATAGGGCAGCAGCAGTGTTGCTGTATGGAAATATGTATGGAGTTCATTAAATTGCTGCATAGAACCAACTTGGAGACAGGGAGCAAATTCCTCCCACAAACGGCTTCATGGGTGTGTGATTTGGCAGTGGTGCAGGGCCCCTATGCATAGAAAGGCACCAGATTTTGTATAATGTTCTGCTGTCAACATCTTGAAATCTGTTGTAATTTTTTAGCAAGGGGCCCTGAATTTTCATTTTTCACTGGGCCTTGCAAATTATGTAGCTGATCCTGCTCTTCACCCCCACATACTTACACAATCCCTTTGTGCAGTAAATAAGACTCCAAAACATCCACAGAGGCAAGATCCCCTCTGACTTCATTATTTTAAGGAACAGCTCATAGTCCTGACCCTCGACTTACAACAGTTTCCTAGAGCTGCTGGTTTATTTATGAGCTATACAAACATTTGTGCTTGATGGCCCAAAGCAAAATTTGCAGTCAGCCCAGCAGGGCTTTGAAGTTTGCTTTCCTCCCTCTAGGATCAGCTGATGACATCTATCTCTTCCCCAGCCTACCTCTACATGGGTTCACTACCCCTGTGCTCTCCACACCATTTTTCTGCTGCATGACCCTCTCGCCCAGATTAGCATTTGTCCCTTATGTGGCACTTAGTGCCAAATATTTTAGGTCACAGTAAGTAAACTTATTTGTTTGCCTCCAACATTTCTTCCTAACAATAATACATGGATTTTCTTCAGATGCCCACCACTTCCATATAGCCAAATAATTCAGAGGAGGCTGGCTTCATCCCAAAGCCCAAGGTTGGGTCCTAATTGATCTAAGCCCATCATGAAGACTTTGTTTTCCTGCAGGGTCCCTTAGTTCACCCTGCTTTCTTTCTATGTCCTCACCAAAGATCAGGAGAGTGTCTTAATTGCTCTGTGACCCAGTCAACTGCAAGATTTTGCTACCGTGCTGGAGCCTCGAACATTTCTAAGTATCAAGGCCATTGTCCAAAATACTAAGAAACTGAGGCAAAGTCCTTAAACCTTCATATAAACTCCATACCCTGAACCTCTCACTGATGACACATCTAGAAAGAACACTCCTTTTTCTCTTACTGTCTGCTGCAGAGATTGCTACAGCACTCTGTAAGTTTCCCTCATAAGCACTTTGGACTGATCACCCTGGTATTTGGTGCTTCTTTCTTTGGAATCTCAACTGGCCCCATCTTGGAGTTTGGAAACTCCCTTGTGATTGCTTTTGGGGTGATTCAAGTCATAGGTTCAGCACAACAAAATATCTCTGGCCCAGGAACTGCTTTAAGAAGATGTGCAACACAGTCCAGGCCAAAGAATGTGAGTGGTAGGATAGGGTGTTCAGGGTGGGGCTGGGGTCTGGGAAATGTTGCCTTGTTCTTAGAAATATAAGGAAAAGATGCCTTCTTGTTTTTCTTTAATATGTGTGTTACTGTTCCTTAAAAACCAGAATACCTCTCAATCTCATTGTTATGTAGAGTATGGATTTACTCAAGCCAAAGCTTATTTGCATATGGTTTTGAATAACTACCTAAAAAGTAAAATTTTCCCAGAAGAAAAATATATCAAATTCTTCAGAACTGTAAGAACTATATTTATATATTTCACAATTGCTTTAACATTTTAAAATTTTTTACAGACTCACAGGTTATTTTCGAAGATTTACTAATCTACAAAATTAAATCTTGCAAGAGAACATCATTTCCTGATTTAAAAATAGGCAAAAGCCTTCTCAGACTGGACAGACTTCTCACCAAAAGATAGACAGATGGCAAGTGAGCGTATGAAAAGTCCTTCCACGTCACATGTCATTAGGGAAATGGAAATCAAAGCAATGAGATTTCTGTTAGGGAAATGGAAATCAAAGCAACCACTATACACCTCTGAGAATGGGCAGAATCTAGAACATTGACAACAATACTGAGGGAGAGGAAGTAGGGCAACAGGAACTCTTACTGCCAGTGAGAATGCAAAATTATATAGTCACTTTGGATGATTAAACATATTCCTACCACATGATCCGGTAATCACACTCCATGATATTTTCATTTTGAACTCCCAATGAAGTTGAAAAGTTATGTCTGCAAAAAAAAAAAAAAAAAAAAAAAACCTGCACACAGATGTTTACAGCATTGTCAAAAACTCAACTTGGTAGCGACCAAGGTGTCCTGCAATAGATGCTATAGATACACTATCTCTACCACTACCACCACCACCCCTAAATTTACACGTTGGAGCCCTAATCCCAAATGTGACTGTGTTTGGAATTAAAGGCATTAAGGGGTAATTAAAGTTAAATGAGGTCATAAGAATGGGCACCTAATCTTCAAAGATCCTTGGCTTGCTTGCACTTAGAGAAAAGGCCATGCGAGGCCACAGTGAGAAAGTGGCTATTTAGAAGCCAAGAAGGAGTCTTCACCAGAAATTGAACTCAGCTGGCCTTTACCTTGATCTTGAACTTGCAGTCTTTTTAACTGTGAGAAAATAAATATTCATCATTTAAGCTACTCAGCCTGTGGTATTTTGCCGCCTTAGTTGGTAACCCTAGCCAACTAAGACAGTAGGTGAATGGATAAATAGACTATGGTACGTCAGACAATAGCATATTATGTGGTCCTAAAAAGAAATAAGCTATGAAGTCATGGAAGACCTGGAAGAAACTTAAATGCGTATTACTCAATGAAAGAAGCTAATCTGAAACTCCACCATATCAATAATTACATTAAGTAAAAATGTCTTGAACACTCCAATTAAAAGACAGAGTTTATTAGATTAGATAAATAAACAAAACTAAGTATGTAGTAGTTAAATAAACAGATGCAAAAGGTGGAAAAGTTATACCATGTAAACATTAAGTATAATGTGACTATGTCATATCAAACCATGTAGACCTTAAGACAAGAAGTACCACTATAGATAAAGTGATTCAGTAACAATAAGGACAATTCATCAACAAGAATCAACAATACTATATGTGTAATCACCTAGTAACAGAACCTCAAATATGTACATGAATCAAAATTGTCAGAAGTAAAAAAAAAAAAAATTGACAAATACATAACTGTAGTTGGAAGTTTGAATACCCCCTCTCAGTACTTGAAGAACAAGTAGACAAAAATCAGTAAACACATAGATTTGAGCAATAGCATTTGATTTAACTGTCATTTGTAGATCACTGTACCAACTAACTACAGAATATACATTCCGTTCATATACACATGGCTCATGTACCACAGTACACCATGTGTCAAGCTAGAAAGTTTCAATAAATTTCAAATGATAAAAACCATGCAGAGTAATTTTTTGACTATAAAAGAATGAAATTACAAATATATAACATACTGTGTTGTTGGCTGTGCAGAAGATTTTAAGTTTGATCAGATCCCAGTAATGTATTTTTGGTGTTGCTTCAATTGCCTGGGGCATCCTCCTCATAAAGTATTCTCCCAGGCCAATTTCTTCAAGTGTTTCTCCTGCACTCTCTCCAAGAATCTTTATAGTTTCATGTCTTAAGTTTAAATCTTTTATCCAGTAAGAGTCAATTTTTGATAATGGTGAAAGGTGTGGGTCCAGTTTCAGTCTTCTACAAGTCACCAGCCAATTCTTCCAGCACCATTTATTATACATGATCTATGTGTTTATGATTTAATAAATAAATAATTAATTAATTAAAAAAATAAAGAATAAACATAGTACCTTATCTATAATAGGCACTCAAATAGTTTTTAAATAAAATGAAAATTACATTGAAAGCAAAAAAAAGAAATATATAACAATAAAATACTGAGAAAATTCTCAAATATTTGGAAATTAAGCCACATAGTTCTAACAAAAGGGCCAAAGATCATATAACAAGTAAAATTAGAAAATAATCTGAATAAAATAATAACATAAATGTGTGAGATGCCTCTATAGTAGGTCTTATCTTAGAGTACAATTTAAAGGTTTAAATGGCTATATTATGAGAAATGGAGTCAGCTAAACAATGGTCTATGATTCTATTTTAAGCTAGGGGAAAAAAAGAGCAAATTAAAACCAAGATTAAAAATATAAAAATAAATATAAGAATGGAAATCAACAAAAGGGAGACAAATAACATAAAAAGTCAAAATGGTGGCTGGGTGCCTGTGGCTCAAATGACTAAGGTGCCAGCCACATACACTTAAGGCGGCGGGTTCGAATCCAGCCTGGGCCCGCCAAACAACAATGATGGCTACAACCAAAAAATAGCCAGGCATTGTGGTGGGCACCTGTGGTCCCAGCTACTTGGAAGGCTGAGGCAGGAGACTTGCTTGAGCCCAGGAGTTGGAGGTTGCTATGAGCTGTGATGCCATAGCACTCTACCCAGGGGGACAGCTTGAGTCTCTGTCTCAAAAAAAAAAAAAAAAAAAAAAGTCAAAATGGTGTTTGCTTCAGCAGCACACATACTAAAATTGGAACGATACAAAGATTAGCATGGCCTCTGTGCAAGGATGACCCACAAATTTGTGAAGCAGTCCATATTAAAAGAAAAAATCAACATGTAACCAATCAATTAAAAGTTGACTCCCTTGCTCTGCACCTGTGGCTCAAGTGGCTAATGCGCCAGCCACATACACCTAAGGTGGTGGGTTCGAATCCAGCCCAGGCCCACCAAAATAACAATGACAGCTGCAACCAAAACAAATAGCTGGGTGTTGTGGCGGGCGCCTGTGGTCCCAGCTACTTGGGAGGCTGAGGCAGAAGACTCGCTTGAGTCCAGGAGTTGGAGGTTGCTGTGAGCTGTGATGCAATGACACTCCACCCAGGGGGATAGCTTGAGGCTGTCTCAAAAAAAAAAAAATTTGACTCCCTTAAAATATTAGTAAAATTAAAAAATCCCTCTAAAGAAGATCAAAAAAGAGAGAAGATATAAATCATCAATATCACAAATAAAAGAGAAGACATCACTACCGATCTTACAGATATTATACAATTTTCTACCAACAAAAAAATTCAACAAGCTAGATCAAATGGAAAAATCCCTTGAAAAATACAAACAACCAAAGCTCGTTCACAAAAAATCAAATGTTTTTAATAAAGATTTTATCCGTGAAAGAAATTAAGTTTATAATAAAAATCTTTACCACAGGCCAGGCATGGTGCCTCATACCTATAATCTTAGAACACTGGGAAGCCGAGGCTGTAGGATTACTTAAGCTCTGGAGTTCAAGACCAGCCTGAGCAACAGTGAGATCCCATCTCCACTAAAGATAGAAAAAGTGGCTAGGCATTGTGGTGAGTGCCTGTAATCACAGCTACTTAGGAGGCTAAGGCAGGAGGATCGCTTGAGGTTGCTGTGAGCTAGGCTGATGGCATGGACTCTAGTCTGGGAAACAGAGTTAAACTCTGTCTCAAAAAAGGAGAGAAAACAGTCCTGAATATTCATACGTAAACAAATGGACTACTCTTATCTCACATTATATGCAAAAATTAGCTCAAAATAGAAAATGACCTAAATATAAAAGGTAAAACCATTAGAATATCTGTTAAAACCATAGAACAAGACCTTTGTGACTGGGGTTATGAAAATATTTTAAACGATGCTAGGTGCCTGTGGCTCAAGCGGCTAAGGCACCAGCCACATACACCTAAGGTGGCAGGTTCGAATCCCCAGCCCGGGCCTGCCAAACAACAATGAGGGCTGCAACCAAGAAATGGCCAGGCGTTGTGGCGGGCGCCTGTGGTCCCAGCTACTTGGGAGGCAGAGGCAGGAGACTCACTTGAGCCCAGGAGTTGGAGGTTGCTGTGAGCTGTAATTCTATGGCACTCTACCCAGGGGGACAGCTCGAGGCTCTGTCACAAAAAAAAAAAAAAATACCAACTTCATACTTTGAAGAACTGAAAAAAATAATTCTTTGTTTTTTATGGAATCAGAAAAAAAAAAAAAACCTGTATAGCCAAGGCAATTTTTACTAATAAAAACAAAGCTGGAGGCATCATTCTACCAGACTTTAGGTTTGTTTTTTGTTTTTGTTTTTGTTTGAGACAGAGTCTCACTTATGTTGCCCTTGATAGAATGCCATGGCATCATAGCTCACAGCAACCTCAAACTCTTGGGCTTAAGTGATTGTCTTGCCTCAGTCTCCCAAGTAGCTGGGACTGCAGGCGCCCACCACAATGCCTGCTATTTTTTTGTTATAGTTGTCATTGTGTTTAGCAGGCCTGGACCAGGTTCAAACCTGCCAGCCCCAGTGTATGTGGCCGATGCCCTAACCACTGAGCTATGGCACTGAGCTTTAGGTTATTACAAGTTCATGGTCATCAAAACAGCATGGTATAGGCCAAAAATAGAGACATTGACATATGGAACTGAATAGAAAACCAAGAGATGAAACCAGTCCTTATAGCCATCTGATCTTTGATAAACCAAACAAAAGCATACACTGGGAAAAAGAATCCCTATTCAATAAATGGTGCTGGGAGAAGTGGATAACCACATGTGAAAGACTGAAACTAGACCTGCACCTTTCTCTACTTACACAAATTGATTCAAGATGGATAAAAGGTTTAAATTTAAGATGTGAAATAATAAAAATCCTCAAAGAAAGTGTGGGAAAACTCTTAAGGATGTCAGCCTGGGGAAAGAATTTATGAAGAAGACCTCAGTGGTAATTGCAACAACAACAAAAATAAACAAATGGGACTTAATTAAGCGGAAAAGCTTCTACACAGCTAAGGAGACAACAATTAAAGCAAACGACCTTCAGAATGAGAAAAGATACTTGCATGTTATGACTGTGACAAAGGGTTGATAACTAGAATCCACAGAGAACCCAAATTAATCAACAAAAAAACATCCAACAATCCCATCTATCACTGGGCAAGAGACATGAACAGAACCTTCTCTGAGGGAGACACACAAATGGCTAACAAATATATGAAAAAATGTTCATTATTCCTAATCATCAGGGAAATGCAAATCAAAACCACCTTAAGATATCACCTAACTCCAACAAGAATAGCCCACATCACAAAGTCTCAAAGCTGGCTTGGCGCCTGTGGCTCAAGCGGCTAAGGCGCCAGCCACATACACCTAAGGTGGCGGGACCGAATCCAGCCCAGGCCCGCCAAACAACAATGACGGTTGCAACCAAAAAAATAGCCAGGTGTTGTGGCGGGCGCCTGTGGTCCCAGCTACTTGGGAGGCTGAGGCAGGAGACTTGCTTGAGCCTAGGAGTTGGAGGTTGCTGTGAGCTGGGATGCCACAGCACTCTACCCAGGAGGACAGCTTGAGGCTCTGTCTCAAAAAAAAAAAAAAAAAGTCTCAAAGCTGCAGGTGTTGGTGGGGATGTGGAGAGAGGGGAACACTTTTACACAGTTGGTGGGACTGCAAAATAAAACCACCTTTTTGGAAGGAAGCATGGAAAATCCTCAAAGATCTCAAATTAGATCTCCCATTTGATTTCACAATCCCATTACTAGGCATCTACCTGGAAGAAAAAAAAATCCTTTTATCATAAAGACATTTGAACTAGATTATAGATCACAGCTCAATTTACAATTGCCAAGATGTAGAAACAACCTAAATGCCCATCAGCCCAGGAAGGGATTAATAAACTGTGGTGTATGTACACCATGGAATACTATTTAGCCATAAAAAGATGGAGACTTTACATCTTTTGTATTAACCTGGATGGAGTTGAAACACATTCTTCTCAGTAAAGTCACCAGAATGGAAATCCAAGTATCCAAGGTACTCAATACTAATATGAAGCCAGTAGATGATCTAATACATGCCCACATAAGAGAAAAGGGCAATTCAATTCAAGTTGTGGGGAGGAGGAGTGAGGTAGGGAAGGGAATTGGTGTACTCCCACTTAAAGGGAACACTGTAAGGGTATATGGTGCCTGACACAATTACAAGAGGGATTCTACCTAAAAAATGCAAATATTGTAACCTAGTTGTTTGTACCCTCACATTAACCTGAAATTAGAAAAAAAAGAAGAAAGAAAGAAAGAAAACAAAAACAGAATACAACATATAATACATATGCAAATATGTGTTAATTTTTGCTATGGGTAAGTCTTCCAGTCAACAGTAGACTGCTAGTAGTTAAATTTTTGAGGCTCGGCGCCTATAGCTCAGCCGGCTAAGGCGCCAGCCACGTACACCTAAGGTGGCGGGTTCGAATCCCCAGCCCGGACCCGCCAAACAACAATGACGGCTGCAACCAAAAAATGGCCGGGCGTTGTGGCGGGCGC
>CAUYQS010039315.1:0-16759 GCA_963574585.1 Otolemur crassicaudatus | reverse complement strand
GAGACAGAGCCTCAAGCTGTCCCCCTGGGTAGAGTGCCATGGCATCACGCTCACCGCAACCTCCAACTCCTGGGCTCAAGCGAGTCTCCTGCCTCAGCCTCCCAAGTAGCTGGGACTACAGGCGCCCGCCACAACACCTGGCCATTTTTTGGTTGCAGCCATCATTGTTGTTTGGTGGGCTTGGGCTGGGGATACTAACCCGCCACCTTAGGTGTATGTGGCTGGCGCCTTGGCTCGGGCTCTTTGTCTACAAGGAACACTTGTGGACGAATTGCCTGAGGGTCCGCCCCCCCAGCTGCAAATCATCTTGCTCAGAGGTCTTCTGGCTCTTGGCCTCCTCTACAATGAATGATTTTTTTTTTTTAATATGTAGCTGTAATCTATTGGGTAGGATATTTTTTCTTTTTTTTTCTTTTCTTTCTTTTTTTTTTTTTTTTTGAGACAATCTCACTTTGTCACCCTTGGTAGAATGCCATGGCGTCATAGCTCATAGCAACTTCAGACTCTCGGGCTCAAGCAATTCTTTTATCTCAGCCTCCCAAGTGTCTGGGACTACACGCGCCTGCCACAATGCCTGGCTATTTTTAGACAGGTCTTGCTCTGGCTCAGGCTGGTCTCGAACCTATGAGCTCAGGCAGTCCACCTGCTGTGGCCTCCCAAGTGCTAGGATTACAGGCGTGAGCCACCGCAGCCACCTTGGGTAGGATTTTATTGAGAATTTTTGCATCTATATTAATTAGTGAAATTGGTCTGAAATTCTCCATTTTATTTGGGTCTTTTCCTGGTTTTGGTATCAGGGTGATGTTTGCTTTGTAGAACATGTTGGGGAAGATTTTTTTCCTTCTCTCTCGCTCTTTTTTTTCTTTTTGCAATTAAAATGGCTTTATTGTACCTAGGTGTGAGTGGGGTAAGATTTCCAACTGGAGGAAAAATCCACATATGGGTAATAGTGAATGGGAGTTTTAAAGATCAGGAAGGTGGGGATCGAGACATTTCCCTTTCCTGGGTTGGACATCTGTTGCAAGGACGAGGTTGGCCCATTTATCTTTCCCAGGAGGAACATCTGATAGGCTAGGGGGTTGACCCATTCACCTTTTTTTCTTTCTTTCTTTCTTTTTTTTTTTTTTTTTTTTTTTTGGCGACAGAGAATCTCACTGTTGCGCCTTCAGTAGACGCAGTGAGATTCATAGCTCACAGCAACCTCCAACTCAGTCTCCCAAGTAGTTGGCACTCACCACAGCCCCCTGCTATTTTTTTGTTGCAGTTGTCATTGTTGTTTAGCTGACCTGGGCTGGGTTCAAACCTGCCAGCCTTGGTGGATGTGGGCAGCACCGTAACCACTGTGCTATGGGTGCCGAGCCCCATTCACTTTTCTTAGGTGGGACATCTCGTGGGAGAGTGTAGGGAGTTGGTTCTTTTAGGCAGGTCCACCCTATTTGGACAGGGTTTGATACTATCATCCCAGTCTTTTTTTGTCTATTATAAGGAGGTGGGATGATGGGTGTGGTATCTCTTTGATTACTTCCTGTAGGGGGAGGAGCTCTGTGGGCTGCCTGTAAACAGAATGAGGGGGAGTTGGGGTAAGGGAGTGGAGTTTACAGGAACTCTTTGGCATTTTCAGTCCAAACTGGTTGGTATCTAGTAAGGTGAGGATTTATGAGGAGTTGTTTTCAGATGACTGACTGGTTAATCGAGACATGAGGCAAAGGGTTACTGGTTTGAAACTGAGAGGGAGAAAAAATCATAACTAGTGACCTTGTCAGACAATAACCAAAGAGGAAGATAAGACAGTAGGAGGCGGCAACCAGTTGGAGCTGCCAGGGCCGCCAGCAATCCTGAGAGGACATCTACCCATTACCGAGATCTCTGCCCGTTTTTAGAAGATTTTTACAAGGTGACTGGATGAAATTGCTCCTATGTTTGTTACAGAAAATATCGCCTTACCTTCTATAAGCAAAAAGACCTAGAGTTCAGTTTTCCTGGACAGTGTCCAGGAGGCATTCTGATTTTCCAGGGGTTGTGGGTCTTTTGCAGCTAGGCTCAGGAGGGAGTTTCAGCCATGTACTGAGAGTGTCTGCACCAGATCTTCAGAAAGACCCAGGCGGCCAGACCTCTGTGGGCTGGACGTGGTTTCTTGGGTGGGTTGGATTTGGGACACTGCTTTGCCCAGAAGCCTAGTTTGCTGAGCTTAAGCACAATCCCAAGGAAGATTTCATTTTTTTCAAAATGCCTTGCAGAGTTTGGGTTTTGCTTAATGGCAGAAGCCAGTACTGGAGCTCTCTGAGGCATTGCCACACCTTGAAGGCCAGATCAATGAGATCTCACTAGGAGGTCTGAGGGCCCTGGGGGAAATTCTGCCATTTTTTTCTTACCACCTGCGGTAGAGGGTGGGGGTGTGGGTGGGATGGGCTACTATTTAAGAAGGATATGGATGTGGGGGTTGGAGAGCAATGAGAATGGTTGAGTGATGAGAGGTTGTATGTGGAAGAGTGGTATACCACACAGAGAAACTTCCTGGTTGTTCTGATTGAGAGAATGGAAGGATCATAGTAGGAGGGAGGTTGGAGAGCATTAGGGCTGTGGAAGAGTAATGAGGAGAAGCCAGTGTTACCTGCGCCAGGAGAATCGGAGAAGGTTCACAGGATGAACACACAAGGAAGGAATGTTTCAGAGTATGAGAAATGC
Organism: Otolemur crassicaudatus; assembly: GCA_963574585.1. Lineage (NCBI taxonomy): Eukaryota > Metazoa > Chordata > Mammalia > Primates > Galagidae > Otolemur > Otolemur crassicaudatus. Next base: position 14,074 of record CAUYQS010039315.1, on the reverse strand, counting down.
CTGGATATGAGGCATCTCTGACCATTTGCCTGATTTTGGATAGTGCTTAGATCATTGAGAATTGAGAGGTTGAAGGTGCTATGTTGAGGCCACTACAAGCCACCGTCAAACTTGTCCGTAGGCCAAGCAGTATTACAGGAAAAAAATGAGACATTTTGGTTTGAGGTCAGGATAGAGCTTTAGAGGCTTGAGATTAGTCAAAAGGCAGTTTAGAGGTGAAGAAAGGGGAATGTGTGACTCTTGAGGTAAAGGGCAGCTTAGAAGTGAATAAGGAGAAATCTTGGAATGTTGCCTATATCAAAAAATGGAGTTAGGAAAAGAGATTAAAAGGAGAATGTAGGGAGGAGGAAGAAGAATGTCAGGTCAGCCAGAAAAAATGGTGATCCGGGCCTCTGAGAGAGCACTGGACGGGTTGAGCTTGGCTCACAAAACTACTGAAAATGGTCCAGCCATAGTAGGGCAATGGGCTGACTGCAAGCCTGGTGTCCGGAGATTACCGGGACTCTCCATATATGACTTTGGTCAAAAGAGGGACCTGGCCTCTGCATATGACCTTTACCAGCTGGAGGAGTCTAGGCCCACAGTAGGGCACCAGAGGGGTGAGGCTGGGGAACCAGCTGAAGCCCTATAAGAGGGCATCCCCAAACACAAGACACTGGGCTGGTGGGCAATCTTGGTTGGCTTGCTGGGGTGACTAAGGCTGAGATCAGGGAGGTATAGGGTCTCCACGTGTGAAACCAGCCAGAAAAGTGAGACTGGGGTAACCAGCCGGATTCTAGGCGGACAAGAGAATGTCCCCAGACACACACTGTACTGATGGGCATGCCTGGCTCTCTGGAGTGGCTGGAGCTGGGATAAGGGAAGTGAGTCCTCCACGTGTGAAACCAGCCTGAAAACCAGTGGAGGAGAAGGAAGAGGAAAGTCTGGGCCTGGAATCAGGGAGAAGTCTCCACATGTGAAACCAACCAGGAAAAAAAAATGGAGAAGGAAGTAAGAGACCCAGAGATCAAGGGAGAGGGAAAGAGGAAGTTAAGAGTAGAGGATAGGGCTCAGCACCTGTAGCTCAGTGAGTACAGCATTGGCCATATACACTGAGGCTGGTGGGTTTGACTCCGGCCTGGGCCTGCTAAACAACAATAACTGCAACCAAAAATAGCTGGGCATTGTGGTGGGCGCCTGTGGTCCCAGCTACTTGGGAGGCTAAGGCAAGAGAATCACTTAAGCCCAAGAGTCTGAGGTTGCTGCGAGTCATGGCACTCTACCCAGGGCAACAGCTTGAGAGACTCTGTCTCAAAAAAAAAAAAAAAAAAAAAAAGAAAGAAAAAAATGTAGGGGATAGAAAGAGAAGTTTAAAAAAGTTTAGAAAAGGAGTTGTAGATGAAAAAGCTCGCCATTAGATGGATGAAGTTTAGGCAGAGTCAGAGAGGTTTCCTGTTTTCTTTTGTCTTGCCAGAGGGTCCGTTTAACTGGGTCGGATAGGGTATACTTCAGCTTCACAAAGGGACTTCTACCCATCCGGGTTCAGCACCAAATGAGGCGTCTCAATTTTTTGGAATAATTTCTGCAGTGTGGATGGATATAAGCTCTTCTTTGAAGATTTCATAGATTCTGGTGTGAAGCCAGGGTGTTTGGTTTGTCGGTAGACTTTTTATTGTTTCTTTGATCTCAGTACTTGAAATTGGTCTGTTCAAGAGATACATTTCTTCTCATTGAGTCTAGGGCAGTGGTTCTCAACCTGTGGGTCATGACCCACAGGAACTGTATTAAAGGACTGTGGCAATAAGAAGGTTGAGAACCACTGGGCTAGGGAGAGGGTGTGGTTCCAGGTATTGATCCATTTCTTCCACATTGTCAAATTTCTGGGCATAGAGCTTCCTGCAGTACTCAGAGATGGATCTCTGTGGGATCTGTTCTTATTGTTTCTGATTGAAGCTATTAGAGATTTTACTCTACTGTTTCCAGTTAATCGGGCCAAAGGTTTATCAATTTAATTAATTTTTTTGTAAAACCAACTTTTTGTTTCATTAATTTTCTGAATGATTCTTTTGTTTTAATTTCATTCTTCTCTGATTTAATTTTGGTTATTTCTTATGCAGGGTTTGGGTTAGAGTTTTCATGTTTTTCCAATTCCATAAGATTGTTTTTTATTTTTTTGCAGTTTTTGGCTGGGGCTGGGTTTGAACCTGCCACCTCCGGCATATGGGGCCAGTGCCCTACTCCTTTGAGCCACAGGCACCGCCCTTAATTCCATAAGATTGTTCAGTAGTTTGTTGATGCGCTCTGTTTTTCTTTTCTTCTTTTTCTTTCTTTCCTTCTTTCTTTCTTTTTTTTTTTTTTTTTTGAGACAGAGCCTCAAGTTGTTGCCCTGGGTAGAGTGCTGTGGCATCATGGCTCACAGCAACTTCCAACTCCTGGCTCAAGCAATTCTCCTCCCTCTGTCTCCCAAGTAGCTAGGATTACAGGCACCCACCACAACGTCCTGCTATTTTTTTGGTTGCACCTGTCATTGTTGTTTGGTGGGCCCAACCTGGATTCGAACCCGCCAGCTCAGGTGTATGTGGCTGGTGCCTTAGCCACTTGAGCCACTGGCGCCTAGCCTGGTCTCTGTTTTTCAAATTTAGGCATCTAATTCAATAAATTTCCCTCTTACTACTGCTTTTGCTGTTTCCCCACAGGTTTTGGTAACTTGTGTCTTCATTGTTGTTATGTTAGAGAAATTTAATGATTTTTTTTTTTTTATCTCTTCCTGAATCCAACTATCATTCGGCATAAGGTTGTTTAATTTCCACGTCTTTGTGTGGGGATGAACGTTTTTGTTGGAGTTGAGTTCCACCTTTATTGCCTTGTGGTCTGAGAAGATACAAGGTATAATTTCTGTTTTAATTTTGCTGAAGTTTGATTTATATAGGAGGTGGTTGATTTTGGAGTATGTACCATGGGCTGATGAGAAAAACGTATATTCCTTAGTTTCGGGATGGTGTGTTCTGTATATGTCTGTTAATCCCATTTGTTCTAGGGTCACATTTAAGTCCTCTGCATCTTTGTTTAGAGAAGCCATTCTCAACCTGTGAATCACAACCCACAGGAACTGTATTAAAGGGCCATGGCATTAGGAAGGTTGAGAACCGCTGGTTTAGAGGATCTGAGTTCTGTCAGAGGGTGTTGAAGTTCCCGTTTATTATGGTGTTATAGGATATCGTATTGCTCAGACCCATCAAGTTCTGTTTCATACATCTGGGAGCATTTAAGTTGGGTGTATAAATATTTAAAATTGAAATGTCTTCTTGTTGAATTGTTCCTTTGTCCTGTAGAAAGTGTCTTTGTCTTTGTTAACTTGAGTTGCTTTCAGTCTGCTTGTATCTGAAAGTAAGATTGCAATCCCTCCTTTCTTTTGATTTCCATTTGCTTGGAATGTTGTTTTCCATCCTTTAACCCTGAGTCTTAATTTGTCTTTCAAGGGTAGGTAGGTGTGTCTCCTGGAGACAGCATATGCATAGCTTGTGCTTTTTTATCCTATCAGCCAGCCTGTGTCTCTTCAGTGGTGAGTTCATTGACATATATTGAGAGAATTGGTAAGTGTGGTGGAGTTCTGTTTCATCTTATTTTGTGTAAGTCCATTGTTTAGTTTTATCGTGTTTGGGCCTTTAGCTTCTGAGTGTTTACTTTGCTGGTGGTCCATTGTGATGGTCAGTATTGAGAATAGGTCTAAGTATTTCCTGTAGAGCTGGTATTGTGAATTCCCTCAGTGCTTGTATATCTGCAAAAGATTTGATTCCTCCATCAATTTTGAAGTTTAGTTTAGAAGGATACAGAATTCTGGGCTGGAAATTGTTTTGTTTAAGAATGTTGAAGGTGGAGCAGCACCTGTGGCTCAAAGAAGTAGGGTGCTGGCCCCAGAGGTGGTAGGTTCAAACCCAGCCCTGGCCAAAAACTGCAAAAAAAAAAAAAAAAAAATTTCAAAGGTGAATGACAGTGTTCTGGCTTGGAAGGTTTCAGTTGAAAAGTCTGCTGCCGTCCTAATGTCTCTGTCTCCATAGGTCAGTTGACCCTTACTCCTGACTGCAGAATTTTTTCTTTCGTCTTGACTTTGGACATGTTCATTACAATGTGTCTTGGAGAGGCTGTTTGAGTTGAGATGATGCAGGGTTTGATACCCACCTTAAAGAAGTGTGTCGAAGTCTTTAGTACAACTGGGGAAGTATTCCTTTATGATGGTCTCGAATAGGGCTTCCATTCCTCTTGGACAATCTTCATCCCCTTCAGGAATTCCCATTATTTGTATATTTGAATGCTTCATGGAGTCTCATAGTTCTCTAAGAGCCTGTTCTGCTTTCTCTCTCTTCTTTTCTACCTCTTTGACTACCTGAGTTAACTTGAAAACTTTATCCTCTAGCTCTGAGGTTCTTTCTTCTCCACGCTAACCTATTTTTGATCCTTTCCTTTGCATCTTTACATTCCCTGATTCTTTCCTTTATTTCCTTAAGCTCCTCCATATCCTTTCTATAGTCTACGTATCTTTTGTCCAATTTTTGGTTCTGTTTCTTGTCTATTACTTTTATTGTCTTTATTTTCCATATTTTGTTGCTTTATTTATTGAGACAAAGTCTCACTATGTCACTCTCAGTAGAGTGCCGAGCGTCACAAGCTCACAGCAACCTCAAACTCTTGGGCTTAAGCGATTCTCTTGCCTCAGCCTCCCAAGTAGCTGGGGCTACTGGCACCCACCACACCACCCGGCTAACAATGTCCAGCCATTTTTTTTGTTGTAGTTGTCATTAGTTTAGTAGACCCTGGGCTGGGTTTGAACTGCCAGCCCAGGTGTATGTGGCTGGTTCCCTAACCACTGAGCACAGGCACCAAGCCTATCATCCATATTTTATATTCCCTTTCTGTCAAGTCCATTAATTTTTTCTTTCTTTTTTTTAAAAGACAGTCTAGGCTTGATGCCTGTGGCTCAAGCGGCTAAGGCGCCAGCCACATACACCTAAGGTGGTAGGTTCGAATCCCCAGCCCGGGCCCGACAAACAACAATGATGGCTGCAACCAAAAAATGGCCAGGCGTTGTGGCGGGCGCCTGTAGTCCCAGCCACTTGGGAGGTGGAGGCAGGAGACTCGCTTGAGCCCAGGAGTTGGAGGTTGCTGTGAGCGTGATGCCGTGGCACTCCACCCAGGGGGATAGCTTGAGGCTCCGTCTAAAAAAAAAAAAAGATAGTCTAAGTTTAACCCTGGGACCGCAACCTCAAACTTTTGGGCTCAAGTGATTCTCTTGCTTCAGCCTTTTTAGTAGCTGGGACTACAGGTGCCTGCTACAATGCCCAGCTTTTTTTTTTTTTTTAAAGATACAGGGTCTTGCTCTTGCTTAAGCTGGTCTTGAACTCCTCATCTTAGGCACTCCACCCCACCTTGACCTCCCAGAGTGCTAGGATTATAGGCCTGAGCCATGTGGCTTCTGGCTTTTGGGGTCGGGGAGGGGTCTCACTCTTGCTCAGGCTGGTCTGAAATTCCTTGAGCTCATGCAGTCCATCTGCCTTTCAAAGTGCTAGGGTTATAGACGTAAACTGCCATTTCAGCTGTGAATGGAATTTTAAAAAATTGTTCACTAGTAAGGTATAGAGGGGAGGGTGATTTGTTTTTGTTGTTGCTGTTATTTTTGTTATTTGTTTGTTTGGTTTTTTTTTTTTTTTTTTTTTGAGACCACATCTCACTGTCTTGCCCAGGCTAGAGTGCAGTAGTGTCAGTTCTAGCTCACAGTAAACTCTTGGATTCAAGTGATCCTCCTGTCTTAGCCTCCCGAGTAGCTGGGACTATAGATGCCTGCCATAACGCCTGCCTCGTTTTTTCTATTTTTAATAGCGATGAGGTCTTTCTCTTGATCAGGCTGTCTTCCTGAGTTCACGGGATCCTTTCCCCTCGCCCTCCTGGAGTGTTAGGATTACAGGTGTGAACCACTGTCCCCAGCCTACAGGTGATTTTTGAACATTGATTTCCTGGCCTACAGCCTTGCTCAGCTTGTTTATTAGTTCTAATATCTTTTAAGTGCATTCCTTTATTTTCCCCTATACAAGATTATATCATCTGCAAATACAGATGGGTTTACTTGTTTCCCAGTCTGGATGCCTTTTATTTCTTTTTCTTTCATAATTGCTCTGGCTGGAACTTCCAGTATCCCATTGAATGGAAGGAAGTGAGAGTGGGTATGTTTGTCTTGTTCTTGATCTTAGGGAGAAAAACACTCAGACTTTTACCATTAAGTGTGAGTTGACTTTGGGTTTATCAATAGTGCCTTTTTTTTTTTTTTTTAAGAGCCCAGGGCTTTAATTCTGATGAAGCCTACTTTTTTTTTTCTTCTATAGTTCATGTTTCTTGTGTCCTAAGAAATCTTTACCTACTCAAAGCTATGTTTTTCTTCTAGAAGTTTTTTTTTTTTTGTAGAGACAGAGTCTCTCTTTATCACCCTCTGTAGAGTCCTGTGGTGTCACACAGCTAACAGCAACCTCCACCTGCTGGGCTTAGGCGATTCTCTTGCCTCAGCCTCCAAAGTACCTGGGATTACAGGCACTCGCCACAATGCCTGGCTATTTTTTTGTTGCAGGTTGGCTGGTGCCAGGTTTGAACTCTCCATCCTCGGTATATGGGGCCAGTGCCCTACTCACTGAGCCACAGGCACCACCCTTTCTAGAAGTTTTTATAGTTTGAGATATTAAACTTAGGTCTTTTATTCATTTCTGCTCACAGTTCAGTTTTTAAGATTAGGAGAGTATTGGGGAGAGAGAGGAGGCACTTGTCACCAATAAATAGTTTCTTGGTAGTGAGCAAATTGGTGAAAATAACTGCATGTAAACCTGTAGTCTTGCTTTGTATGGTTTTTGCATTTGATGGTTTGCCAGTGCTCCTTAAAACCCTAGTGCTGTTTTTTGCAGGATAGCATCCATTGACTATCTGTGGTGGTGTCCAACTGATCCCCTCAGGGCACCAACACTCCACATTTAATAATCCTTTCTATTCCATGTGATTCAAGTGCACGTTCTCTTACCACCCCAGCAGGAGTACAGATTCCAATCCAAAATAAATCCACTTTATCCTGTCCACAGTGATTGATTAAGAGTAGGGTATTTGTCCTAATCTGAACTGATGAGAGCTATGGCACAAGTATTGAGGAGGGATTTTTTTAAAGACTATTTTATTCCTTTTTCTGATGTAGCTGTTAAGAGTATTCTAAGCCATCATGTATGGAGAGCCTGTCTGAAAATGAAGTCAACCTCAAAATTGAGAGGTTGGTGAGGAACTCTTAAACTGTCCCATACCAGTTGGGGGACTGGCAGAGAGGGTCAGGGTCTTAACCCCCTGACAGTTTGTTTCCCATGTTAAGTTGTCTGGATTAACCTGATGTGTGAAAACTGCAAACCAATTTGGTGGGGTCAGTGCCTGACCCTGGTAACCCCCACTAGTGTGTGACTTTAAAGAAGGCACATTGTCCCCTAACAGGTTAGAATTTTCAAGTGTAATTTTTATTAGAGTTATAATTACTTTGTGAAACTCTATCTTTGAAATTAAAATAAGAAATATTTTTTAATTTGTTTATCCTATTGGGTCCATCCTTGGCTAAGACCCTCCCATGGCCTTTTTTTTTTTTGGAGGGGGGCTTTTCAATTATGTGGGCTAGTGAGGTCCTTTTGAGTTGTGTACAGTACTTGTAACTGAAAAAGTCCTAACAAGTTGTTAATCTTCTCAAATAAAGGTCTACTTTGTAAGATTTCAAATATGTTAGGGTCTGTTTTATTAATGGTAGAGCAGTTTGTTTTGTTTTGTGGGTTTTTTTTTTTTTTTGAGACCAAGTCTCAAGCTGTAGTCCTGAGTAGGGTGCTGTGGCATCATAGTTCACAGCAACCTCCAACTCGGGCTCAAGTGATCCTCTTACCTCAGTTTTTCTATTCTTTCTTTTGCTCTGACTGGTCTCAAACTCATGAGCTCAAGCAATCCATCCGCCTAGGCTCCCAGAGTGCTAGGATTATAGCAAGAACCATAGCGCCCGGCCTGCAGAGCAGTTTTTTTCAACCTTTGTTATCTCACAGCACACTTGAACTTACAGTTAAACTTCTGTGGCACACTTACGTTGATTAAAAAAAAGAAAGAGTAACAAAAAGAGTATACTTACTGTGCTTTGAACTTCTTTCAAAAATAATTTAGTTACCCATCTTTAAAATTTTTTCAGGGCACACCAGATGAACATCACTGCAGTAGAGGAACAATAACTTCTGTGTGTGCTGCAGGAAGCAGCAGCTCCTTGTGGCTTTTACAGCAGCAGGAAATTCTGTTAAATACTTAAGATCGTGATACTGCTTTTGTCGAAGACTGAATTTAAGTTCTAACTGAGAGGTGTAACTTTAAATGTCTGCTTTAATGACTATATGGATAATTGTTCATTTGGCCAACTTACCGTTAGTATTTTATGGCGAAATTAACTGCATATAGAAACTTCATATTTATGAAGGCACGTTGTCCCCTAACAGGTTAGAATTTTCAAGTGTAATTTTTATTATTTTAGAGTTATAATTATTTTGTGAAACTCTTATCTTTGAAATTAAAATAAGAAATATTTTTTAATTTGTAGATTCATAGGAGCAGTTATTTTGGGTATATTTTGGCAAAAATGTGTAGTTCATTAGGGTAGTAGGAAAATTACAGCATGCTTAAAGGTGTAAATAGATCTCCAAAGTATCTATCCTTTTTGTTTGATTAAGGGACACAAATATGCAACCTTTTATAGAAAGGCTTCTACCAGTCTTATTAGTTTGTTTTTAGTTTTAAATTTTATTAAGTTAGTACATCTTAAAATTGATGTTAATTTTTGCATTATTTGATTTCATTATAATACTTTCATTGGTTATTTAGGATTTTACTCTTAATTTTGACCTTTAAAGTGAAAAGAGTGTTATTATAAATCGAAAATGTAGTTTTGAACTGTTGCACTGCTATTTTCAGTAGTTAATTAAGCAGTCATTATTTCTATGGAAGAGTTCACACTGGTTACTTTAAAAATAAATCGTATGTATAGAAATAGTGCTGTAGGGCTTAAAAGCACTTACAGGATACTTCCTTTAGTTCCCTCAAGCTTCAGTTCACTGAAGTGGTATTAGGATATCATTAGCCATGTTTTCTGGATAAGGAAACTGAGGGCCAAACTGGAATTTGGACACTGCTGTTGCTTTCAAGTTGCCTGTGTGGTTACTTTTACTTAGAAGTATACTTTTAAAAAGTTAAAAAAAAAAAAACAACAGCATAACCCCCCCCCCTTTTTTTTTTGGGTAAAGATAGAGTCTCATTTATCCCCCTTGGTAGAGTCCCGTGGCATCACACAGCTCACAGCAACCTCCAGCTCCTGGGCTTAGGTGATTCTCTTGCCTCAGCCTCCTGAGTAGCTGGGCCTACAGGCGCCCGCCACAATGCCCAGCTATTTTTTTGTTGCAGTTTGACCCGGGCTGGGTTTGAACCCACCACCACCTGTATATGGGGCCTGCACCCTACTCACTGAGCCACAGGCGCCGCCCCAGCATAATCGTTTTTGAAAACAAGATTTCAGGAAAGCTAGACATTTAAAATATTAAAGTCTTCTCTCCCCATCTGGAGTGTGGTTTGGAAATCACAGCTTTGTAGTAAAGCATTATTTTCCTAGTGTATTGCCAAGGCCCAACAACTGTTAAATCAGCAAGCTAAGATTTCCTTCAAGTTTGTGTCAGATTCTGAGCTTGCCTTCTCCCTTTCTCCTTCCATTAATACCCAGTAAAGCCCTTCTGGCCTCACTTATCCAAACCCTTCCTTGAAATGCATCTCTCTCTTCATACCACTCCATTGGGAGCCACTGTTGGATTTGCTCCTAGGCCCTGACAGTTTAGCAGAGAAAGAATGGGAGTTCAGGGATAAGAGGAGAATTAGAAAATTATCGTCATGATTGTCAAGAAAGTTTTGAGAAGGCAGAGCTATTCAGTCCTTGACAAAAAGCCTGATGATGAGAATGGGAATTGGTATTTAATTTTGAGACTGGAAGGTCTTTGGTGACTTTTAAGAGACTACTGTAGAATTTTTTTTTTTTTTTTGAGACAGAGCCTCAAGCTGAGCCCCTGGGTAGAGTGCTCTGGCTTCACTGCTCACAGCAACCTCCAACTCCTGGGCTCAAGCGAGTCTCCTGCCTCTGCTTCCCAAGTAGCTGGGACTACAGGCGCCCACCACAATACCTGGCTATTTTTTGGTTGCAGCCATCATTGTTGTTTGACAGGCCCAGGTTGGATTCGAACCTGCCAGTTCAGGTGTATGTGGCTGGCGCCTTAGCCTCTTGAGCCACAGGCGCCGAGCCTTGAGTCTCTTTTTTTTTCTTTCTGCATGGGAAATTTGAACTTTTTCTAACCAAGTGTTAAGAGTCATTGACAAAATAAGAAAGAGGAATTAGATAAGTAAAGACCACATGTTTGTCTAGTAAAGAAGCACACATCCTTCTGAAATAAAAGGGGAAAAGGAGTCAGGATAGAAGTTTTCTTTTTTCTTCTTCTTCTTCTTTTTTTTTTTTTTTTTAAGACAGTCCCACAGTGTTGCCCTCAGTAGAGTGCCTGGGTATCACAGGTCACAGCAACCTCAAACTCTTGGGCTCAAGCAATTCTCTTGCCTCAGTCTCCCAAGTAGCTGGGACTACAAGTGCCCGCCACGACGTCTGGCTATTTTCTGTTGCAGTTGTCATTTGTTGTTTTAACTGGCCCTGGCCAGGTTTGAACCCAGCACTTCGGCATATGTGACTCGTGCTCTACCCGCTGGGCTAAGGGTGCTGCCTCCTTGTCACTTTTGAGGGAGTTGTCACATTTGTGTTGTGTCAGCCTGGTAAGACAGTACCTGCTTATAGTTGGAGGAAAGCTTTCTTTGGGCAACTCTAAGAGCTGTTGTGCTCTATTTTTTTATGAACTTTCTGTGATTTTGGAAACTATTTTACAATGTATGCTCCTCTCAGGAATGAGTCTGAGTGATAGAAGTGCCGGTGGCCTGTGAGCAGATTATAATGGCCTTATCTGGACTCTTCTTGAGAGGCTGGGAGTCTGAGGACAGAGTTGAGAGGTACTGGCCAGTTAAGCCCCAAAGCTGCGACCTACTCTTGTTCCTTTCCTTGGAACCCCTGTGGCAGATACTTGTGCCTGTACCACTCAGTTCTATAGAAGCTGTTCCCTCCAGTACTAAATTCTGGATTTCAACACAGAGGGCTGAAACAGGACTACTAATTTTGTTTTGTCTTGCAAAGGCATCGGAAAAAAAAAATCACTATATAAAATCAGGATTTTATAAAAGGGAAGGATACTCTTTTATCTTAAGACATGAACTTTAGGCTCGGTAGCTGTGGCTCAAGTGGCTAAGGCACCAGCCACATACACCTGGGTTTGAATCCAGCCCGGGCTGCCAAAACAACAATGATGGCTGCAACCAAAAAATAGCCGGGCGTTGTGGTGGGCACCTGTGGTCCCAGCTATTTGGGAGGCTGAGGCAGGAGGCTTGCTTGAGCCCAGGAGTTGGAGGTTCCTGTGAGCTGTGAAGCCACAGCACTCTACGCTGGGGGATAGCTTGAGGCTCTATCTCAAAAAAAAAAAAAAAAAAAAGGACATGAACTTTATCAGAATCAAGGATAAGGCTTTATATATTGAATAATTTTTTTTCCCAAGACAGGGTCTCACTCTGTTGTCTAGGTTACAGTGCAATGGTGTCATCAAACCTCACAGCAACCTCATACTATAAGTGCCCGCCACACCCACCTAATTTTTCCATTTTTTGTAGAAATGGGGTCTTGCTCTTGGGCAGGCTAGTCCCAAACTCCTGACCTCAAGTGCTCCTCCCTCCTCAGCCTCCTGAAGTGCTGGGCTTATAGGTGTGAGTCACGTCTCCTGGCTTATATTGCATAAATTAAAATTTATGAAGCAATGTAATTGAAAGAATGTAGTACTTTTGCCCTCATTCTTGCTACCTGTGTGTAAGAACCACTGGTTTACAGCCCTGACAGTGCTGTTCATTTTGGTAAACTTGTTCTTAGATAAATGTTCCCCTTCCTCCCCACTTCTCACAGGTGAAGAAAAGGCACTTTTCTCATGGTTGAAAGTTGGTGTGCTTGGTGTGGGGTGGGGGAAGATTGTCCATATCACATTTTTGCATTAGGCCCCTTCCTAAGCCACCCTCGTCTTTAAACCCGCCTCTTAACAGTTTTACCTTTTATTTTAATCACTTCTTGGATCTCCTCTTACCTGGTAGGTAGTTTTAGGAAAGCTGACAGCTAGCTTTTACCTTTTTTATGTATCTTTTTAGAATTTTGTCATAAGTGTAAATGGAAGTGAAACTGATGCCTAGTTTTAACTTATTACTGGTTACCTCACTTAAACACTCCTGGTTAAACAATACCTAGTACCAGCTCTAGCTCTTCTTACCTTTGCCTGAGGACAGACCCTTCTACTCTTCGAGGAAATTGGTGGAGAGGAAATGTTTAATCTTTGACCTACTTTTCATTTCTTCCCACATAGTTTCCCAAAGCTGCCCCGGAAGCTTTCCTTTCACTCCTTTGTTAAATTCTTGGTTTCTTTCACTCCTTAAGGGCAGTAATGTTTGAGGAATGGACATTTTCTTCCATCTCCATCGCCACTCTCTTCTCTTCACCTGAGCATATGCGTCATGTTTCTCCACATGCTTGTGACTTTGATGTTTGTGTGGATGACCCACATCTGTCTGCTTACCAGGTCCTTTATCCACAAACATCAGCCTAAATGAAGTTTCCACTCACTTTGGAGCAACATTTGGTGATTCTTTAGAGAAAAGGCTTTGGAATGCAGATGTTTGAGTGACCTCAGGTTAAGGTTGATTACTTACAGTCTCTGGGCCTCAGTTTCCTCTAATGCAAAACAGGGATAAACTATCCTTTCCAAAATGGAATTTTAACATTTTTGGTGGCTTTGCTTTACATTTTGCATTGAGTGTAAACTTTCCTCCCTGGATTTTAAGGCCCTTAATAATTTGGCCTCAGTCTGTTCTTCCAGAAGGCAAACTTCTTTGGTGCCTAGCATAATACTGAACAAATACTAAGATCTAAATAGGAGTTGTTGTTGTGTTGTTGTTGTTTAATATGGAATGCTTCGGCTCAGCGCCTGTGGCTAAGGCGCCAGCCACATACACCTAAGGTGGTGGGTTCGAATCCAGCCCAGGCCCGCCAAACAACAATGACGGCTGCAACCAAAAAATAGCCGGGCGTTGTGGCGGGCACCTGTGGTCCCAGCTACTTGGGAGGCAGAGGCAGGAGACTCCCTTGAGCCCAGGAGTTGGAGGTTTCTGTGAGCTGTGATGCCTTGGCACTCTACCCAGGGGGACAGCTTGAGGCTCTGCCTCAAAAAGAAAAAATATGGAATGCTTCATGAATTTGCTTGTCATCCTTGCGCAGGGGCCATGCTGATCTTCTCTGTAGTGTTCCAATTTCAGTGTATGTGCTGCTAAAGTGAGCACTGAATAGGTGGTTTTTTGTTTTTGTTTGAGACAGGGCCTCAAGCTATCGCCCTGGGTAAAGTACTGTGGCAGCACAGCTCACAGCAACCTCCAGCTCCTGGGCTCAAGCTATTCTCTTGCCTCAGCCTCCCAAGTAGCTGGGACTACAGGCACTTGCCACAATGCCCGGCTATTTTTTTTTTTTGCAGCCATCATTATTGTTTGGTGGGCCCAGGCTGGATTCGAACCTGCCAGCTCAGGTGTAAGTGGCTGGCGCCTTAGCAGCTTGAGCCACAGACGCTGAGCCTGAATTGGTGTTTTTTAATCAGTTTATTGTACTATCATAAAACACATTAGGATTTATTTTATTTTATACTCATTGTTCCACGTCTACAGTCCCAACTACAGGAGCCACTGACGTTTTCCTGTTCTTAATTTTTTTTTTTTTAATTTTTTTTTTTTTTTTTTTGAGACAGAGCCTCAAGCTGTCCCCCTGGGTAGAGTGCCGTGGCATTACAGCTCACAGCAACCTCCAACTCCTGGGCTCAAGCGAGTCTCCTGCCTCCGCCTCCCAAGTAGCTGGGAC
>CAUYQS010039314.1:0-13220 GCA_963574585.1 Otolemur crassicaudatus | reverse complement strand
TCCCAAGTAGCTGGGACTATACGTGCCCGCCACAACACCTGGCAATTTTTGTTGCAGTTACCATCGTTGTTTAGCTGTCCCGGGGCCAGTTTGAACCTGCCACCCTTGGTGTTTGTGGCTGGCTCCCTCACCACTGTGCTATGGGTGCCCAGCCTAATGTGCTCATTTTAAGTGTACAGTTCCTTGAGTTTTGACAGATATATATAGGGTGGCCATAAAGTTCACGTGCAATTTTAAATACCCTGTATACCTGTGTAGTCCATTCCCCTTATCAAGATGTGGAACATTTTCACCCCTCCCAGAAAGTCTTTCATGCCCATGTAAAGTCAATTCCTCAGCTGCCACTGGTCTGCTTTCTGTCACTATAGATTACTTTTCCTGCTCCAGATGTCATATAAATTGAATCATACACTATGTTCCTGTGTCTGGTTCCTTTTGCTCAGCGTATTTTTAGAATTCATTCATGACATACAAATCAGTAGTTTAGGCTGGGTGTGGTGGCTCAAACCTATGATCTGGAGGGCCAAGGTAGAAGGATCACTCATGACCGGCCTAAGCAAAAGTGAGGCCTTGTTTCTACTAAAAATAGGACAACTAGCTATGCACAGTGGTACACACCTATAGTCCTAGCAACTCAGGAGGCTGACGCAAGACGAGTCCAGAAGTTTGAGGCAATAGGGAGATCTGATGATGCCACTGTACTATATCCTGGGCAATGGAATGAGACTGTATCTCAAAAACTAAACAAAACAGTATTCTTTTTTTATTTTAATTATTTATTTAAAACAAGGTCTGGCAAGTTTTATCAAAGAAAAAAAATATACATGATTTACTTTTCACCAATCTGTTCTGGCATGCTTCTAATGATATCAGAGTCACCTGGATTAATGATGGCCAGTGTGCATACTCGGTAGTATTTTCCACATGCTGTGCCCAATTAAATATTATTACCACTGTAGTGATGAACACCAGTTTTGGCTAACATGGTATAGTACTCTATTTCAGATTTTCTAAAAGCTGGGCAGTTATTGGCGAGGATGACCAATTTCGTTTTGCCTTGTCTGATCATCTTCAAAATCTGCTTGTCCCTGAGCACATACTTTCTACTTTTCATAACTAGTTGGAGCCTCGAGTTGATCGACTCCAGCTACTGTTTTGTCTTCTTTGCGGCCACCATCTTCCTGCCTTAGATGGGTCCCAACCAAGACCAGCCGCCAAGATGGCCGGGAGCAAGCTATTTTATTTTATGGGAATGAGCTATTTTATTTTATTTTTTTATTGAGACAGAGTCTCACTTTGTCATTGTCTGTAGAGTACTATAGCATCATAGCTCACAGCAACCCCATACTCCTGGGCTCAAGTGATTCTCTTATGTTAGCCTCCCTAGTAGCTGGGACTACACGTGCCTTCCACAAAACCTGGCTATTATTTTTTTGTTTAGCAGGCCCAGGCCGGGTTTGAACCCACCAGCCGTGGTGCATGTGGCCAGCTTCCTAACCACTGAGCTATGGGCGCCCAGTCATTATTCTTTTATTTATAAGAAATTGTCAAAGCATTTTCTCAAGTAGCTCTATCATTTTGTATTCCCGTCAGCAATACATGAGAGTTCCAGTTGCTCCACATTTGTCAATATTTGATGTTGTCAGCTTTTTTTCTCCCTGCTCCTAAACCTAGCAACCACTTATCTTAGTGTTACAATAGACTGGTTTGCAATTTCCAGATCTTTTCTATAAATGGAGTCACACAGTGTGTAACTCTTTTGTGTCTGGCTTCTTTCTTTCAACACTTTTGTTATTATTATTATTATTTTTTTTGCAGTTTTTGGCCAGGGCTGGGTTTGAACCTGCCACCTCAGGCGTATGGGGCCGGCGCCTTACCGCTTTGAGCCACAGGCACCGCCCTCAACACTTTTTTCTATAAGAGATTTACCCACATAGTTGTATGTAGCTTAACTCCTTCTTTGTGTTGTATAGCTTTCCATTTGTGAGTACTACTATGCAGTTATCTGTTCTTCTGTAGATAAGCTTTGGATACTTTCCATGTTTGGGTCATTCTGAATAGTGCTCCTATGAAAATTCTCATATACATGTTTTTGGTGAACACATGGAGACATTTCTGTTGGGGATATACTGAGGATTAGATGTATTGGGTGGGGGCGGCACATGTGGCTCAGTGAATAGGGTGCTGGCCCCATATACCGAGGATGGCAGATTCAAACCTGGCCCTGGCCAAACTGCAACAAAAAAATAGCTGAGCGTTGTGGTGGGCGCCTTTAGTCCCAGCTACTCGAGAGGCTGGGGCAAGAGAATCACCTAAGCCCAAGAGCTGGAGGTTGCTATGAGGTCTGACACCACAGCACTCTACCGAGGGTGACAAAAAAATAGAAGTACTGGGTGGTAGGGTGTGCATATGTTCAACCTCAGTACACTGCCAGTTTTCCAGAGCTGTTGGATGATTTCTTGTCTCACCAAGAGGGAGTTAGAGTTCCCTTTGTTCTAAGTCCACCTTCCATTTTAGTGGAGCTAACCTGCTAGTGCCTATTTCTTTGTAACAGCCATAGAACATTCCATCCTACAGAGTTAACTTCTGTTTTAACCATTCCCCAGTGGGTAGATTTTTAGTCTATATACAGTTTATTTGTAATAAAAAATAAGTAAATAGCTTTTAGTTACTTTTGCACCTTTGTATTCCTTTTCTGTTAGTATTGTTACATATTATTTCACATTTCTGTGGGTTCTCATTCTGATGTGGGTGTCCTTGGGCTAAAATCAAGGTGTTGGTGGAGACATTGCTTTTGGCAAGCTCTAGGGGAGGATCCGTTTCCTTGCTCATGGGGTCATAGGACTGTGGTCCCTGTCTCCTTACTGGCTGTAACTTGAGGGCCTTTCTTAGCTTCTAGAGCGATGTTTTTCAACCTTTTTTATCTCACAGCACACTTGAACCTATAGTTTAAGTTCTGTGGCACATTTAAATTATGTTGATAAAAATACAGTTTAAGAATATACTTACTGGCTCAGTGCCTGTGGCTCAAGCAGCTAAGGCGCCAGCCACGTACACCTAAGGTGGCAGGTTCGAATCCAGCCCGGACCTGCCAATCAACAATAATGGCTGCAACCAAAAAATAGCCGGGCGTTGTGGCAGGTGGCTGTGGTCCCAGCTACTTGGGAGGCAGAGGCAGGAAACTCGCTTGAGCCCAGGAGTTGGAAGTTGCTGTGAGCAGTGAAGCTATAGCACTCTACCCGGGGGGACAGCTTGAGGCTCTATCTCAAAAAAAAAAAAAAAAAAAAAAAGAATATAATTACTAAAAACCAGGTGTTGTGGCGGGTGCCTGTAGTCCAAGCTACTCTGGTGGCTGAGGCAAGAGAATCGCCTAAGCCCAGGAGCTGGAGGTTGCTGTGAGCTGTGATGCCATGGCACTCTACTGAGGGCGACAAAGCAAGACTCTGTCTCTACTAAAGAAAAAAAGAATATACTTACTGTGCTTTGAACTTCTTCTTCTTCTGTTTTTTTTTGGGGGGACAGAGTCTCAAGCTGTCCCCCTGGGTAGAGTGCCCGTGGCATCACAGCTCATAGCAACCTCCAACTCCTGGGCTCAAGCGAGTCTCCTGCCTCTGCCTCCCAAGTTGCTGGAACTACAGGGTGCCCACCACAATGCCCGGCTATTTTTTGGTTGCAGCCGGTATTGTTGTTTGGCGGGCCCGGGCTGGATTCGAACCTGCCATCTTAGGTGTATGTGGCTGGCACCTTAGCCACTTGAGCCACAGGCGCCAAGCCAGCCATCATTGTTGTTTGGCAGGCCTGGGCTGGATTTGAACCCGCCACCTTAGGTGTATGTAACTGGCGCCTTAGCCACTTCAGCCACAGGCGCCGAGCCTTGAACTTCTTTTGAAAATAATTATATTGGGTGGTGCCTGAGGCTCAGTGAGTAGGGCACAGGCCCCATGCACTGAGGGTGGTGGGTTCGAACTCGGCCCCAGCCAAACTGCAATAAAACATAGCCAGGTGTTATGGCGGGCGCCTATAGTCCCAGCTACTTGAGAGGCTAAGGCAGATGAATCGCCTAAGCCCAAGAGCTGGAGGTTGATGTGAGCTGTGACACCAGGGCACTCTACCAAGGGCGATAAAGTGAGACTGTCTCTAAAAAAAAAAAAAAAAGAAAATAATTATATTAATTATCTTTAAAATTTTTGTTCCTTTTTTCTTTTTCTTTTTTTGAGACAGAATCTCACTATGTCACCCTAGGTAGAGTGCTATGGCATCATAGCTCAAACTCTTCAGCTTAAGCAATTCTCTTACCTCAGCCTCCTAAGTAGCTGGGATTATAGGCACTCACCACAACACCGGCTATTTTTTGGTTGTAGTTATCATTGTTGTTTAGCAAGCCCAGGCCAAGTTTGGACCTGCCTGCTTTGGTGTATTATGGCCGGTGCTCTAACCACTGAGCTATGGGCACTGAGCCAATCATTAAAAAATTTCATAGTACATCTGAGAGCTTCCCACAGTACACCAGTGTGCCACAGAAGACTAGTTGAAAATCTCTGTTCTGTTTGAGACCAGCCTGAGTAAAAGTGAGACCCCCATCTCTACGACAAATAGAAAAATTAGCCAAGTGTTGTGGCAGGTGCCTGTAGTCCCAGATACTCAGGAGGCTGAGGCAAGAGGATTGCTTGAATCCCTAAGTTTGAGGTTGCTGTGAGTTATGTTGATGCCATGGCACTGTACCCAGGGTGGCAAAGTGAGACTCTTATCTCAAAAAGGGGGATGGCGCCTGTGGCTCAGTGGGTAGGGTGCTAGCCCTATATACCGAGGGTGGCGGGTTTGAACCTGGCCCCATCCAAACTGCAACAAAAAAATAGCTGGGCGTTGTGGTAGACGCCTGTGGTCCCAGCTACTCGGGAGGCTGAGGCAAAAGAATTGCCTAGCCAGGCGTCCTTAAACTATGGCTGCGGGCCACATGTGGCCCTCCTAGGACATTTATCCCGCCCGCCAGGTGTTTTTGCCGCTGCTGCCTGTCCTGCTTAGCAGCTGACTCGTCCCCAGGCCTGCAGTCCAGTGGTCTGAGGGACAGTAAACTGGCCCCCTGTTTAAAAAGTTTGAGCACCCCTAGCCTAGGCCCAGGAGTTAGAGGTTGCTGTGAGCTGTGTGACGCCACGGCACTCCACCGAGGGCGATAAAGTGAGACTCTTGTCTCTGCAAAAAAAAAAAAAAGGATGAGTTCAAGACAGCCTGAGCAAAAGTGAGACCCTGTCTTTACTAAAAATAGAAAAACTGGCTCGGTGCCCTTAGCACAGCTGTTATAGCACCAGCCACATACACCAAGGGTGGTAGGTTTGATCCCAGTTCTGGCCAGCTAAGCAACAATGACAACGGCAACAGAAAAATAGCCAGATGTTGTGGAGAGTGTTGTGACGGGCACCTGCAGTCCCAGCTACTTGAGAGGCTGAGGCAAGAGAATCGCTTAAGCCCTAGAGTTGAAGGTTGCTGTGAGCTGTGATACCACCACACTCTACCAAGGGTGACATAATGAGACTCTGTCTCAAAAACTGAGGCAAGAGAATCGCTTGTGCCCAAGTTGGAGGTTGCTGTGAGCTTTGATACCACGGTGCTTTACCCATGGTGACAGCTTGAGACTCTGCCTCAAGAAAATTATAATTTAAAAAAAGGGTTGGGCATAGTGGCTCATGTCTGTAATCCTAGTACTCTGGGAGGCCAAGGTGGGTGGATTACTTGAGCTTAGGGGTTTGAGACCAGCCTGAGCAAGAGTGAGACCCTGTCTCTACTATATATAGAAAAACTAGCCAGGTATTGTGGTGGGTGCCTGTAGTCTCAGCTACTTAGGAGGCTGAGACAAGAGGATCACTTGAGCCCAAAAGTTTGAGGTTACTGTGAGTTATGATACCATAGCACTCTACCCAGTGCACAGAATGAGACTCTGTCTGGGGAAAAAAAAAAGAAAAGAAAAGAAAAAGAAAATCTCCGTTCTAGAAGTTGCCCACACCAGTTTTCACTTAGGGCCCTTTGCTCCATTTGCAAAGCCAAGGATGGTGGGTCAGGTTCCTCTCACACTTTGAATCTCTCCTATCTTGCCTCTAACTCAGCCAGGAAAGGATTTTAAGGACTAATATCATCAATTGGTCCTACCCAGAAAATTCAGGATAATCTCTGATTATCAGGGTCCATACCTTAGTCTTTTCTCTAGAGTCCCTTTTGTCCTATAAAGTAACACATTCACAGGTTCTAGGGACTAGGACATGGATAGCACAGGGGGCCATTCTGTTGACTGCATCCTTTGAGAAGTTCTGTTTGTTAGTTTTGATAGATTTTTGTAGGCTTAGTGGCTGGGTCAAAGGAGAGTGTTTGTACCTTTCTATTAGGTACTGCTTGTTTTAGTTATCTTTTGCTGTTTAAGAAACTGAAATAGGCTTGGTGCTTGTAGCACAGTGGTTACAGCACCAGCCACGTACACCAAGGATGGCAGGTCAACTGCAACAAAAAGTAGCTGGGCGTTGTGGCGGGCACCTGTAGTCCCAGCTACTTGGGAGGCTGAGGCAAGAGAATTGCTTAAGCCCAAGAGTTGGAGGTTGCTGTGAGCTGTGATATGCCACTCTACCGAGGGTGACAGAATGAGACTCTGTCTCAAAAATTTAAAAAAAAAGATAAAAGAAAGAAACTGAATTAAGCCAGGCCCTCGAGGTGGCTCATGCCTGTAACCCTACCACTCTGGGATGCTGAGGCAGGTGGATTGCTTGAGCTCACGAGTTTGAAACTAGCCTGAGCAAAAACTAGTCCCTGTCTCTACTAAAAATAGAAAAACTGAGATGAGAGGATCGCTTGAGCCCAAGAGTTGGAGGTTGGTGTAAGTAAGTTATGACATCACAGCACTATACCTAGGGCAACAACTTGAGACTCTCTCTCAAAAATAAATAAATAAATAAACTGAGTAGTTTAAAACAACACTCATTTATTACCTCACAGTTTCAGGAAATGTAGCATGGATTAGGTAGGCCCTCTGAGGGTCTCTCAGAAGCTGCAAATCAAGGCTGGTCTGATTGGAAGCTGTGCTGAGAAAGTTCCCTTCCAGACTCAGCACCTTGTGGGCAGTGTCACCCATCCTCAGTACCTGGCACTGTGCCTGGACTGTGCACTTCATGGAGCCAGCAAAACCAAATCTCAGTCTCATGGAACATAGTCACAGAAGGGGTGCACCCCTCACCTTGGCTGTGTTCTGTTGGTCAGAAACAAGTTTCAAGTCCCACCCACCCTGACCTGGAGTGCTTGCCACACTGCTTAGCACTGTCTCAGTGAGCGGCTCACTGAAGACTTGTGGACTCCTCTCTTCTGTCACCAGGCGTGCATGTACTGTGGGGGAGGCAGGTTTTTTTGGCATAGGTATGTGGGAGAGCAAATGTGAAGACCAGTTCGGGCAGTGTTGGCTGGAAGACAGTGTGGCCTCAGAGGGGCTGGCTGGGGTGGCTGGGTCCCACAGCACCTCTACACATCTACCTGCTTAATGGAACGCTTTTTCTGGAATACCCAGACATTCCTCTTTTGCTTTTTGTCTATCTCTGGAAACTTGACAGGAGCTTCTTTTGCCTCCCTCTGGAGTGACACACCAAGAAACAGAAGCCACCTCCCCTGATGTGTCCATTTGCCTTGGACACTGTGTTAGGATCATGTATTTGCACACTATGTCCAGCCAGCCTGATGTAGGCCCTGCATCCTAGGAAGTAAGATCTGGGACTCCTAGGCTGGGCGTGGTAGCTCACGCCTATAATCCTAGACTCTGGGAGGCTAAGGTGGGTAGATTGCCTGAACTTAGGAATTCTAGACTAGCCTGAGCAAAAATGAGACTCTCTCTACTAAAAATAAAAAACTGAGGCAAGATGATCGCTTGAGCCCAAGAGTTGGAGGTTGCTGTGAGCTATGATGCCACAGCACTCTACCCAGGGTGACAGCTTGAGACTCTGTCTCAAAAAAAAAGACATCTGGAACTCTCATGGAAAGTCCTCAGCAGGGCTGCCTGCCCACATCCACACCCTCCCAGGGAGTGCTTCTAGCCCCACCCAGGAGAGCCCAAGTTATATAGACTGGGCTACATAACAGGAAGAACCTGTTGGGGTTGGATGTGTGGACTCTGTATGCAGGCCTTTCCCTTTAACACAAATTGGGCATTCCAGTGTCAGATGCTCAACTTAAATATAGCGAGGAACAGATGTCAATTAGCATTTTCTGTTTCATTCTTAATCTTGTCTTTTATTAATCATTTTTTATTCAATAAATTTTTAATAAGTTGTCTTGTAGCTTTTAATTATGTTGGAAAGTAGATGGATAATTTGACATTTGTTTCTTCTGAATCTCAGGCAAAATGAGGCCGTGGCATGTCTGTTGTCTGTTTGAGGGGCACCCTCCTCATCCTGCTCCATTTAGGTTGTCCACACTGAGGCTGGGTGTCCGGGCTGGGTGGCATGTTGGGTTGAAACAAGTCAGCTAGGTTGTCATAGTGGGTCTTCACTTTGGCAGATCCCTGCTTTCTCTGAATAATAGAAAATCCAGGCTTGGCACCAGTATCTCTGGTAGGATGCAGGCCATATACACCAGGGCTGGTGGGTTTGAACCTAGCCTGGGCCTGCTAAAAACAACAATGACAACTACCACAAAAAGATAGCCGGGTGTTGTGATGGGCACCTTTAGTCCCAGCTATTTGGGAGGCTGAGGAAGCAAATCGCTTAAGCCCAAGAGTTTGAGGATGCTGTGAGCTGTAACTCCATGGCACTCTACTGAGGGCAACATAGTGAGACTCTGTCTCAAAAAAAAGGGGGGGGTGGCACCTGTGGCTCAAAGGACTAGGGCGCCAGCCCCATATACTGGAGGTGGTGGGTTCAAACCCAGCCCCAGCCAAAAAACACAAATAAATATCAGCAATCTTGATTTTTATACCCAAAATAAAGCTAAGTGTTAAGATCATAATTAAACAAGTATCTGAGAATTATGAGCTCTCTTTTTGGTGTGTTTTTTTACTCCTATCCAGATTACTTTGTAATTCTGTAGGGGTACAATAAAGATGGATTTTCTTTGGGGTATATCTTCCTGATTGTCACAGACATTCTTGCATTAGTGGAGCTCTCTGAAAAAGGGGCATATAGGCAAAAAGTATGTTTTGTATCCTGCTCTGGACCTGTCAGGTGATTCCTGGCAAAAACATTGTGCTGGTTTCTCCAGCTGCAGAACTTCCCTGTGAGTACGCTGCTGCACAGTGCTCACAACAGATTGTCACTGATGGACAGGCTAGGCGAGCCCTAGAAACTCCCTGATGGCCAGATATACTCCCAAGCAAAGAGTGGCAATTGCAGGCTTGGGCCCCACTTTCCACCATTGCTTCCGCAGCCACTCTGCACTTACAGCTCTTAGGGAAATGGGTCTCCATGGGTGGGAACTTGGGTGCCATGGTCAACTCCCCAAATCACCAGGACATTGGTGACTGACAAAAACAAAGGCACAGGGTAGTGCCTGTGGCTCAAAGGAGTAGGGCGCTGGCCCCATATGCCGGAAGTGGCAAGTTCAAACCCAGGCCCAGCCTAAAACTGCACCCCCCCCCCAAAACAAAAACAAAACAACAAAGGCACACTTGGGAAGTCAACACTTTAGTGACTTTTGGGTGCCTATTCCTCCTCCTTTCCTTCTCCATGCTTCTTGGAATCGTGCTATAAAATACCCATTTGCAGCAACTGAGTTGCCGGCCTGGTTATTTCATGCCCTTGCTCCTCTGGTGGCTCCCCAACCTGAGCCTGGTGGCTGCTATGTGCTCAGTTCCTTTCCTGCCTCTGCTGTAGTCCCGGAGCCTGGGAAGTCAGGATACCAGTGTTACTGTCATGTGTGTGGCTCTCGTCCCTGTCGGATCTTGGGCCCTTCTGCATGTAGTTTTTAGTATTCCCTTTTCACTCCTGAAAAGAAACAGTTTATAGCTGGGCATAGTGGCTCATGCCTATAATCCTAGCACCCTGGGAGGCCGAGGCGGGTGGATTGCATGAGCTCAGGAGTTTGAGACCAGCCTGAGCAAGAGCAAGACCCTATCTCTACTAAATATAGAAAAATTAGCTGGATGTTGTGGTGGGTACCTGTAGTCCCAGCTACTTAGGAGGCTAAGGCAAGAAGATCTCTTAAACCCAAGAGTTTGAGGTTGCTGTGAGCTATGATGCCACAGCACTCTACCCAGGGCACAGAGTGAGAGTCTGTCCCAAAAAAAGAACTTACAAATGTATATCCTACTTTATACTCATAAAACGTATATGTACATACATACATGTCTATAAGATGAGGAAGAAATGTGCATGATTTTTTTTTTTTTTTTTGCAGTTTTTGGCTGGTTCTGGGTTTGAACCTGCCACCTCCGGCATATGGGACCGGCGTCCTACCCTTTTGAGCCACAGGTGCTTCCTGAAATGTGCATGATTTATAATAAAATCATTTATATTAAAGTAAGTCAGGGCTTGGATACAGAAACTGAGAAGGCAGCAGGCAAAGTGTGTCTGGTGTTGTTGTTATCAGAGTAGTGAACAACTCTTGGTAAAATTTTGGACAAATTAAGACATAGTCCCTCAGGATTGACCTGGTATTGGTGTTGCTGGGAGATGCAGTGTTAAGATAGAACAGATGTGGGCAGCACCTGTGGCTCAGTGGATAGGAGGTTGGCCCCATATACTGAGGGTGGCGGGTGGTGAGTTCGAAGACAGCGCTGGCCAAACTGCAACAAAAAGATAGCCTGGGGGTGGCGCCTGTGGCTCAAAGGAGTAGGGTGCTGGCCTGATATGCTGGAGGTGGGGGAGTTTAAACCCAGCCCCCGCCAAAAACTGCAAAAAAAAAAAAAAAAATAGCCAGGCCTTCTGGCCGGTGCCTGTAGTCCCAGCTACTTAGGAGGCTGAGGCAAGAGAATCACCCAAGCCCAGGATTTGGAGGTTGCTGTGAGCTGTGATGAAACGGCACTCTATGGAGGGCGATAAAGTAAAACCCTGTCTCTTTAAAAAAAAAAAAAAAAGAACAGATATGTGCATAGCAGAGAGGGAAGCTACATCCAGGGGCCATGAGGACTCTGCCTGGACTGTGGCCATGGATTTTTGGGGGCAAGACACTCTTTTTTGGGGCATACTGTGTTTAGTGATCATAGCCACTATTAGTGTAAATTGTTTTAATGGTAACATTGTTTAGTAGGAATCTGAAATTTTTCCTCACCAGTGTTCACTGAGAACCTCAGCAGGTCCCACAGGGAAGAGCTCAGGGCATCTCATCGGCTGTGGCTCCCCCACCCGCTGCAAAGCAGAGGCTTGCCACCCTCCAGGAGGCTGGTGAGTCAGGCCCCAGAGGCAGCTGTTTCCAAATCATAAAGCACAGGGGGCCCCTTCATGCTGGTCAATGGGAGAGCCTGCCCAGAGCCTGGTTGTGGATGGTGCTTCCGATTGGATGCCGTTGGATGGGGTATCAGCACAGCTTTATGCCCCAGGCCTGTTGGTGATGAATTTGGTCTCTTTAGGCTTCCCTGGGCACAGCTGTTACAGCAGCTGAGGCTTTGCCTGGGGGCACAGTGCCATCTAGAGATGGCTTAATGGCAGGGCAGCTTCTTTTGAGGGGCACTGGGATTTGGAGGAGGAGTCCTAAGGGCAATCAGTGTCAGCATTATCTACCTGTACTGGGCCTGCTTAGCTGATCCAGATCCTTGTGTGGAGGTAATACTGGTTTTGAGGAGGAGCACTCATAGCCTTTGGGGGAATGCCCATTTCCATCACGATCTTCTTGCCTGGGTTTGTTTCTCAGAAGTTATACTCACCAGGACCAAAAGGTTGTAAGTCCTGGGCCAAAGGCTTCTCTGTTTGTGCTTCCTGTTTGATACAATTCCAGGAGCTTCCACCCAAAGAAGCTGGAGAGAGAGCTGGGGAGATGGGGTTGTAGGAAGGTGGTGGACGGGCCTTGTGTACTCTTTCTTCCTGGTGAATGTTTTGTTTTGCTTCAGAACGTGCACAAGACAACTTTCTCTCACGTTTTTTAATTGCGTAAATACAGTATAAATTTTAAGTGAGCATCTCAGTGGTGTTAAGTCCATTCACTCTGCTGAGCACCATTACTTTCTACTCCCAGTAGTGTCTGAGGACTCCATAGCCTTGCCAGCACTTGCTGTCACATGTACTGCTGTGCTGTGGGTATGAAGTGTCATTTTGATTTTTGGTTCCCTGATGGTGAACAATGCTGAGCCTCTTTTCCTAAGCTTATTGGCTATTTACATATCTTTGGGGAAAAACCTATTCAAGTCCTCTGCCCTTTTTTAAAAAAAATATGATTTATATTTTTTCCCAAGAAGACAGTTTTTCTTCCATCCTTAGGGACTCAACTCCTTACATGGGCTTTGGCAGAGATCCTGGGATAGCGTCTGCAGGTCTAAATCAGGGTGGGCCTCAGGAGAGTTTTCGTGCATGCTGCACTGTGCATGCCACTGCTCATTACGCACAGTGATGTCAGGCCACACAGCTCAAGAGGCACACAGGCATAGAAGACACTCACTTCAGAAAGGTTCCCAGAAGCTGTGGCCCTTTCTGTGTTTCTGAAGACAAAGTTGTTAATGACTTTGTCCTTGGGCATGCCTTGGGAGCGGTTCCTGTGGTCAGGCACACACTGCAGCCCTTTTTGGCACAACTATGATTCCTTTTTTTCTTTCTCATTTTAAAAGCAAGGATCCAAGAGAGGCTGCCCATTTTTAATCAGAATTTTTTTTGTTGTTGAGTTATAGGGTTTTTTTAATCCATTTTGGACATCAGTCTCTAATAAGATGTATGATTTGCAGATTAGTCTCTTCCATTTTCTCATTTCATTTTTACTCTGTTGATAGTGTTCTTTGAAGCATGAGAACCAGGTTTTAATGTGCAGTTAGGAGTTGGCCAGGCAGAAGGATAATGCAGGCAGAAGCACTGATGCCTGAAGAAGAGTGACTGCCACAGGCAAAGATGCTGCGTGGTCAGCTTACAAGAGTGGACCCTGCAAATAGAGACAGACAGTCTCTGTGTGAGAGCAACAATAGTTTAAAAAATGCCCATTTCTTTTTTTTTTTTTTTTTTTTTTTTTTTGAGACAGAGCCTCAAGCTGTCCCCCTGGGCAGAGTGCCGTGGCATTATAGCTCACAGCAACCTCCAACTCCTGGGCTCAAGCGAGTCTCCTGCCTCTGCCTCCCAAGTAGCTGG
>CAUYQS010039312.1:0-25021 GCA_963574585.1 Otolemur crassicaudatus | reverse complement strand
AGGCGCCCGCCACAACGCCCGGCTATTTTTTGGTTGCAGCCGTCATTGTTGTTTGGCGGGTCCGGGCTGGGGATTCGAACCCGCCACCTTAGGTGTATGTGGCTGGCGCCTTAGCCGGTTGAGCTATAGGCGCCGAGCCGTATTTGATTTCTTTAATCACACTTCAGTAATGCAGATCTCCACCACACCCTTTCCCTTGCCTTTATTAGGACTATGTGGATTCCTTATATTTTATTTAAGCTCAAATTTAAATAGCCACATGTGGCTGGTAACTGCTATATTTGGACCAGTTGTAATTTTAGAAGTTTTGTATTTTTAGCTTTTACATTTAGGTCTTTGATTCAATTAGAGGTAATTTTTATGAATGGTATAAGGTAATAATGCCATTGTTCTTTTTTATATAGCCGTTTACTTTTTCCAACACTATTTGATTAAAAAACCTTTCTTTTCCCACTGAATTGTTTTGGTACTTTAGTCAAAAAATTAATTGATCACTTGTAGCTCTGTTTTATTCCATGACATACGCGCTATTTTTTTTAATAGATACTACACTATTATTATTTTGACAAGCCTAAGTGATTGTTTCGACAAATCTGAGCAAGAGTGAGACCCCCATCCCTACTAAAAATAGAGAAATTAGCTGGGTGTTGTGGTGGGTACTTGTAGTCCCAGCTACTCCGGAGGCTGAGGCAAGAAAGATTGCTTGAGCCCAAAAGTTTGAAGCTGCTGTGAGCTATGATGCCACAGTACTCTACCCAGGGCAACCCAGTGAGACTCTGTCTCCAAAAAAAAAAAAAAAAAAATGTTTTGACAACTCTAGGTTTAAGGTTTTCATACTTTTTAAATTAGATTGTCAAGTGCTAGGAAGATAGTTGCTGGGATTATGATTAAGACTGCATTGAGTCTAAAGATCATTTTGGGGAGAATTTTGTCTTAGCAAATGATGAGTCTTTCAATCTTAAATATAGTATATTTCTCTCATTTAGGTCTTCTTCAGCTTCTATTAAGCAATGTTTTGCAAATTTTCATATACAAGTTTAATACATCTTTTGTTAAATGTATTCCATTCTTCTCTCTTCTCAATGGGAACCTTTAAAGCCGTACACTTTCCTCTATGCATTGCTTTAGCTGCATCCTGCCCCTGCTTTTATTTTTCACATACAAGAAGCACATAAAATAGAACACAAACAACAGTAACTGTTGACGTGAATAAACTTGAGGAATAGATGTATCAAGGAACAATCAAGGCATATCTCTTTAGCCTTTTTGATATATGTCTGTATCTTTGCACTCTGTTTAGAAAGGCACATAGTAAAATTCTAGACATCCA
Organism: Otolemur crassicaudatus; assembly: GCA_963574585.1. Lineage (NCBI taxonomy): Eukaryota > Metazoa > Chordata > Mammalia > Primates > Galagidae > Otolemur > Otolemur crassicaudatus. The sequence goes on along the minus strand of CAUYQS010039312.1, from coordinate 23,691 downwards.
TATTATGTTTTTTAGTGGCATTTTTTTTTCTTTATTTCTTTTTTTTTTTTTTTGGAGACAGAGCCTCTGTTGCCCTGGGTAGAGTGCCATGGCATCACAGCTCACAGCAACCTCCCACTCCTGGGCTTAAGCGATTCTCTTGCCTCAGCCTCCCAATTAGCTGGGATTACAGGCACCCGCCACAATGCCTGGCTATTTTGGGTTGTAGTTGTCAATGTTGTTTGGCAGGCCCGGGCTGGATTTGAACCCACTAGTTCTGGTGTATGTGGCTGGCGCCTTAGCTACTTGAGCTATAGGTGCTGAGCCTAGTGGCATTTTTAATAGATGGATCAATAGCTGAATCACTAACTTCTATATACCCCATATTACCTAAAAGAGCCCTGAAACAAGATTCTGTTGGTTGAGAGAAGCAGCAGTGGTCACCAGTGCCATTTCTCATGGACAGTGGTAGAAAGGAAACTCATGGTACTTATTCTAGGCCATCTTCCCACCGCCTTTTAGGGAACCTAAGAAGAACTGCCTTGTTATAATCTACAGTTGTAAGTCAGTGGAAAAATCTTATCTGTCCTTTAAGGTAGTGGTTCCCTGTATCCAGCATAAGCAGTGAAACCCCAAATGTGTTTGTCTCTTCAAAGTGAATTACTTTTGACAACTTTGGCAGTTAACTTTATAGATTTTATTGCTCTTTTCCAAATCCTTTTCATTTATTGTAACGTGAAAAAAATTATTACCATGCAAAACTGTGAGATTTATGCTTAATAAGAAACACTACCCTAATGATGATTTAACCTTGCAGTAAAATAGTTACCCCTAAAATATCAGGTGAGAATATCTCTGTGTCAAGAAATGTAGCAATAGGTTTATTTGCCAAGTCATTTTTTTAAAGTTACTAACTCCTAAGAGCTATATGTATATGTAGTAGCTGAAAATGTATTCTCTTTTCTTATTTCAAAACAATGTAAAATCATTATGAAGAGATTAGAAAAAATGAATAAGCCAAAAGAAGAAAAGAAACTTCTACTCATGGTTCCTCAGTGTTAACTTCTTGTATATATCCCTTCAGGCTTTCTGAAATAATGGTTTATAACCATACATGTTTTTAAATCCTTTTCCCTCTCTTTATTGTGGACTTATTTGCATGTCAGTAATGTCAGTGTTTGTTTAAATTATCATTCCTAATCACCATTCAGTTGTTTGGATCTGCCCTGTGGGTAATACTTATATCCCTACCTCCAACTCCTAACTTTTGGTCATTATAAAAAACAGTCCTATGACCATTGTTTTAGCTTAATCTTTGCCCAGCCCTTTATTACCTTTGGATAGGATTCTGAAAATATCTGGAGTGTCTGGGTAAAAAGGTATCACATTTAAAGACTTTGCTACATAGAGCCCTTCAAAAGAGTTAAAGCAATTTATACTCCTACCAGGGGCATTTGAGAGTGCCCCCTTCTAATCTCTGGGTGTTAATATTTTCAGACAATTCAGATACTCCTAAATATTCTCAATGGGAAAACACTGGTAAATGAAACTTAATCTTTATGGAATTCATTGAGAAGGCTTATTAGAATTCTTTATCTTTATGAAAATTGGCCATTTTGGGGGGAAATTTTCTTTTAAAAAGTATAAGGCTTTAAAGGTATATTTTTCCTCTTTAGCCAAATAATTTTATACCTAAGGTGACATTAGACTTTCTTGGCCAATGATTTAGTACAGTGTTTAGGAAAGGTTATAACCCATCAGGAATTGTGACATAATTACTGAGTGGGTTTCAAGTATTTTTTTGTTTGTTTTGTTTTATTTTGTTTTTTGAGACCGAGTTTCACTATGTGCCCTTGGTAGAGTGCTGTAGTATCACAGCTCACAGCAACCTCAAACTCTTGGGCTTAAGTGATTCCCTTGCCCCCAGTCTCCCAAGTAGCTGGGACTATAGGTGCCTGCCACAATGCCCAGCTGTTTTTTTCTCTCTTGTTTGTTTACAGTTGTCCTCATTGTTTAGCAGGCTCAGGCCTAGCTCTAACCCGCTGGCCTCGGTGTATGTGGCTGGCACCCAACTCACTGAGCTATGGGCACCAAGCCTCAAGTGGGTTTTGACTTTGTTTTAACTTAGAATAGAAAATTTCAGCCTATATTATACATAATAATTGTAAGTAGTGTCTCATGAATATTCTGTTTTAGATGTGGGGGGTGTGTGCATATTTATATACACAGATAGATATAGAAATTATGATTGAAATGTGTTTCTGACTCAAGACCATGGTAAAAATAATGTAGAATATTCTAGAATATTCAGTGGTCTTTCCCTCTACATTGTGTGGTCCTTTTACAAATTATTTATTTAAAAAAGAAGTAATTTCAGATTACTAGCATTATATATAGAAGGGATAGTTTTTGCCTGTTTTCTTCACAGTAATAGATGAAGGCTCTTCTCATAAGGATATGACATAAAAGATTGTGCAAAATATAAAATCTAATGTTAAGCATATTTTGTTATGTGTATACTTTTAGTAGCAGCGCTGAAAGATGATAACTTGTAAAGTCAGGCATCTCTGTCACTTAATGCTTAATTCTTTGAACTAAACACTTAAACTTTCTGAGCCTTAGTTCTCTTATTTGTGAAGTGGCTGTCATAATAGATTGTGCCTCATAGGGTTGTGGGTTGTGAGTTTTAACTAAATATGATGCCTGGTGTATAGTACACTCAAAACAACTTGCAGCTTCTATTTTTAATGCTGCATCTTCAGAAGTAGTAATCTGTTAGCAGTACACATGTATATGTGTGAAAGGGGATGGGGTGTGGTGTATGTATCTTTGTCTAACCAGAATATCTATATATCCCTCTTTGGGTTTTTTGTTTGTTTTTTCAGGGTTTTCTAGTCTTGAACTACTGGCTACATGGCTACCAAATGCCTACGGGAGTTCATTCACAGCTGAGTTATGAAGCTGGAATTGGTTCTAGACGCTGGGTAGATGCAAAGCAGCCTAACTCTTCAAGTACCGACATTTCTCACCTCTGTTTCCAAGTCTAATTTGAGAAGGATACCTTAGCTTCACCGACTTCAAGCCCATTTTCTCCCCTCATCAGTGAAAAAAATCTAACGCTTCAAATGTAAATCATTAATATAAAAGGAACATACAGTCTGTTTTACGGAAGTAAATCAACTGGCAAGAGAAGACTTGGCCTCTAATTTATATTGCTTTGCACTTTGGTCTGATATTAAGAAACAGCATTCTTCAGTGAAATTTTGGGTGCCAAACACCTACCCAGAATGTCCAGGGCTTTCCTTTTCAGAAGTTAGCATTCTCCTTGTGACCGTCCAAGTCATTGTTAATTTTGACTTGTATTAGGAATATGTTGGACAATGGAAAAATTTCTCTGGATTATTTTAGTAATATTTTTTGGATTATACTTTCTTTCTGTACCAATTTCTTTTAATTTAAAGAATTACAAGCCAGTTATATTATCTCCCACCAGATAATATAGCTTTTTTCATTTATTAACTGTTATCTGTCCCCCAGCCATCTCCTGATACTTGGTAGAGTGACACCTTTATATGTGTGCTTGCCTCCTAATTTAAAATACTGTATCCGCATGTAGATATAATGTACATAACAGTTTAACCTCAAGGTTGCTGGAGTCAGGGTCCCCTGTGCCTGAGACGCTAATTCGGAGTGTGTTCACACTTAGCCATGGGCTGGGCTCAAGAACCTGATGCCAGGGTTGATGTGGATTACCTATAGAACCCTTCCTGCAGTATTCATACAGTGTTTTTATTTTGTCATTGTCATTGTGTCTGTGTGGTATTTGTTTAAATGGGAATCTTGTATTAAAATGTAATTTCTAAAGTTTAACACAAATGTTTTATTTGTTGTGCAGTGTGTACAATAGAAAGAAGTACCTTAAACATTTTTGTTGTTGTTCTTTTCTTCATAAGTACTCCTGAGACTAGTGGTCACCTCCTGTAGTATTCATTTGGCTTCGCTGTCAAAAAATCATTATTCTGTGCATATGTAGCCCTGGGAAGGGAAGAACAAGAAGGCGCTACTGACTGGGTTTCCTGACTCTAGAATATATGCATCTTGGCCATGCCAGGGTGTTAGCAGGGCTGCTTGTGTGTTGGAGCCTACAGAGCAGGTTAGGCTGGATCAGAGGCCCGTGTTGAGGGGAAGGCACTCCTAAGCAGTGCAAAGCCTCAAGCCCGGGAATCCTACTCCAGTCACCTCTGGTGTCATCCACTGCTGTGGTCCTGGCAGGTCCTCAGACTCCCCAGTGCTCCACAGCCGCAGTGTGTGAACAGCACTTGTGCACTGACTGTGCATAGAGAGGGTGTTGGCATCTGGTTGGCACTCCTTTTCCCTTGTTCACTATTAGGTTTTGATTTGCTCCTTGCCATTGTTTCCAAAGATCAAGGAATGTCAAATCATTTTAAAGGACCAATAAACAACCTCTTGTAAATTAAACCTCTTCCCGTGGAAGCACACTCTACTACTAAAGGGAAAATCCCTGGGCTCTGATTTGTCTTTGCGTTGAGAACGGTGTGGGGATCAATGTGTGTGTATGTGATTTGTTTGTTGAGTTGGCTTTGCTTTTCAGTTTTTCTTTTTTAAAAAAATACATCCTTCCCTCCCATGTTACTAAATTAATTTCTGTTTTTGAAAGTTTGAATCTCAAAGAGTAAAAAATAAGCCTCCATTCATAAAGCGGATGTTGTAAGCTTGATAGTGGTTGTGAAAGTGATTTAACTCTGACCACTCTTCATCTTACAGTGTCCATATCAAACCGGTTAGGGAGGCCCAGGGGGGTAGGGAGGAGGTAATTCTTCTGAATGAATGGATTTTTTTGTTGTTTTTGCATGTTTAATATAGAAGTTCCTCTTGTTCCTTGGGAGATCATGGCCTTTGAATATGCACACAACCTTTGAATTGTGCCTACTAAATTATAGCAGGGGACTTTGGCACCCAAGGAATTCTGACTTTCTGGGATTATAATAGTAATTCCTAGCTGTACTCTGGACTTTATTTTGCTAACCATAATTAAGCAATTGTAAATTACTGCTATATTAATGTTTTAAAGCACTGGGATAGTCTAATTCTAACTTTAATTATGTTTGCCAATTATCTGTTTGAAATAAATTTGTGTCTGAACAGCTATTGAAACTGTTAAATTGTACAGATATTATTCATGACAGCTTTGTACTGTGGAATGTGCTTAATAAAAAACAAGAAGTTTGACCTTTGTCCAATAAATTGCTAAGTAATGTCAATAAATCAAGTATGAGTATTATGCAGTACACCTAATCTGGCTTCATGCAATTGTTACTTCAGCTACTAATTCAAAGCCAATACTCTTAATAAAGTGTTGCAATACTCTGATGTTCTGTTAAGAAATTTTTCAAAAAAACTGTTATGTGCTGTTAGGAATTCAGTGACATGCAATTAAAGTTTATAGATTTTTTAAAATCTTCAGTAAAATATTAAAGGCAAACTGTTTTTGGCCTGTGAGAACTTTGTAAATGATGATATAAATCCCTGTCTGAGAGCTTTTGCTGAAAGCTAACTTTAACGTCAGAGGTGGGGGTGGATTGAGAACTCTTCTCCAGCAATCAGCTTCCCACACATGCTTCATTGTTTCACAAGTTACTGTAAAAATATGAAAATGGCCTCTTAGAGAGTCCCAAGTGGCTTCCAGGTGTGAGCGGAGGAGCGGGTGGAGGTCTGACAAGGTGCAGTTTTGCAGCCCTCTTCAACATAGCATCGGAGCATCTGGAATGGAATCATTTAGTTCTTGGTATTTGCAAACATGGATGTCACGGGTTGGGTACTAATGCAGGGAACAGTATCTTCATGAAGGGTAGTAGCTGAGCTTTATCTGGATACCTAGATATTCCCCATTAGTCAACCAAATTTGTGATGTGGGCTTTACTTTTTGGATGAAATGAGAGTCTTTCTATAATATTGTCCCTACCTATTTTTGTAAAAAATATTTGAAAAATACATGCATATAGTTAAAGCCAACTTACAAGCCACAAAAGCAATAAAAAGTAATGTTCCCTCTCACCCTTGACCTCCCAGGCCTCAGAAAGTGTTAAGCAATTTCTTGCATATACCAACAGATACCCATCCTTTCTTACATGCTATACTGCAACTTGCTTTGTCATCTCATATTTAGGAGATCATTCCGTGTCAGTTTGCATGATTCTACCTCATTCTGGTTAATGGCTGCATAGTATTTGCTTACAAGGCCATGCCATAATTTATTTGGCCACTTCCTTCAAGGTGGAGTTTTAGTTTGTTACTTGCCTTCTCCTATTAATGACTATCCTTATTCACAGGTCTTTCCACCCCTGCCTTTGCTAAACATAATAAACTATTCTTGGTGATTTGGTTGATCTAATCATTGTGAACAGCAGGGATTAAACCCAGGTGTTGCTGCAGAGTGGGGAGAACAGGAGCTCTGGAGTTGGACAAACTCAAAACTTTCCAGCCCTCTCTCCTCCCTCATGTAGCTGGTGTTCAGTAAATACTAGTCACTTTCTTCCTTGATAGGCAAGGTGTTACTGCAAGAAATTCAAAGCTATGAATGCATCCCATATTAATTAAGGAGATTCCAAGAGAGATTTTGTAGAACTCCTTCGATAGATAATCAGAGACTAGAGTGGTGCTTTACCATTCCAGCTTATTTGTTTCCCAGTTAACAAGGAGAAAGAAAGTTGGGCCATCTGGCTGATAATCCTGTTAGTAATTAGCTGCCTCTTAATACCCCTTTTTGGATCTTTGCTTCCCTGTTTATAAAAGTGGAGGTTTTACCAGCTCAAGTCCTAGAGGGCTCATCCCTCAGCTCTGGACAATCTGCCTTGCAGGAATATGGACCCATTGATGCCAAAGCTAAGTTTTCAAGAAAGGCTGGAAATCTAGATTATGTAGGGACCCAATTTATAAATGCTGCCAACTAATTTTTTTACAAAGTAAATACAGGATTTTAAGCATTTTTATTAGTGACCTGTTGAAACACAATGTCCCGGTCTGAAGACCTGGAGGGGTTCCAGAGGAAAGACACAAATGAAATGCCTTGTGGCAAATTTACCAGCACATAGTAGTTCAGTACATGATGAAAAGACCAAAGGAAGAAGGAGGAAGAGGTAACAACGTCTCACATTATGTTGTAAGTGGCCACAGGAGTTGCCTGCTTTTGTGCTGGGATTGAGTTCCTGAGATCAGCTTGGTCTTCCAAGATGCTGGAGCTTGTCTCTAAAGAGCTCCAAGATCTCTAGGTCCTTGTAGGCAACACCTGTGGGATGACTGAGTCTAGGCCCATCTAAAGGTGTTCACCTGCCCAAGGATGGGATGATGGCCACCACACACCAAGTGCACTGAAATTCTAATTCGGTGTTTTAAGTTTCATTGGTTAGATGTAGCCATGTGAAAGGATTATAAGGCAGACATAAGTAACTTCTTAGTGCATGCCAGGCAACCTGGAGAGCAGAATCCAGTACAGGTTCCATTGCTTTTAGCTGTGTGGTCATCTACTCATCCTGTCTTGAGTAATTGTTTGATTTTATTGGTCAAAGTATATAAGTTACTGCTGGGCTGGCCTGGGAGAACCTGGAAGTTACACGGCTAAGGGCTTACTTGTAGTGAGGACATGCCTTAGGACCAGCTTAAACCTGGTGTTCTAGTGAGATCTCAGTGCATACAGCTAACCTCCCTCCACCCTTCACCATCTTTGGATCCACCAGCTCTTCTATTTCTTGCGAGCTGTTACCTGTACTACCAAATTCTACCAGCTCCACGGGTTAGGAGGGATGCTCTAGAACACCACTGACGCTGTGCCACAGGGTCACTCATCTAGCAGAGAGGAAAAAGCAAGACCTTTGAGGCCTGTAGACCTAGCTCAGGACTGGAGCTCTATCACCCAACTTGCAGCAGACCCATGGACAAAGGCTTTCATTTCCCTGGACCCAAGCTTCCCTAACTGGAAGGTAGAGACAGTATTTTATGATTATGGTGAGGCTCATATGATACACTCTAAAGTGCTGAGCACAGCACTGGTGTGCACTGGTAGCTGTAACCATGGCATTTAAACAGGTGGAACAGTATTCAGGTGAGAGAAAGGTCCAGGGGTTAGTGGAGTTTGGGATACTGTGTCATGAAACCAAGTTAAATGTGCTCAGGTGAGCCTGAAGCCAACATGGCCCTCTTGGAGGTGATAGCCACTCCAAGGACTGATCCCACTAAGAACTTGAGCTTGTAACCAGGACCTGGGCTGTTCTATCAGCCCAGGAGGAGAAGAGGTGGACCAGTAAATAGCATTTATACCAATTTATTTTTGTTAATTTTATTATTATGAATTATTCAGCTTTAAAGGCAATCTATAATATCCCCAGTGAGTGTTTCTGGAAAGAGAATGATCTAAAAGATCTAAACTATCCTCACTGAATTGTAGTGCCTCTAAAGTAGACAGGGGAGGATTTCAGGTCTCTGCGTTTGTAAGTGGTGGGTGCTACAGGTAAAAGGGTGGTTCACACCAAGTACAGCAGGGATAAAGGCAACTAGTATTTAGTGGGTGTCAGGCTGCTGGTAAGGGCTCTGTATCTACTCTTATCATTACAATAAAGCTGCATGGTTTATATTCTTAGCATTTCATGGTTGAAGAAACTGAGGATCAGATCTGTCTTGTGAGTGAGTAGCTGAGTTTAGCTTCGATTCCAGTCATCTCAGCAGCCACAGCTGGCCCTGAGGACCCTGCCCAGGCACCTCCCTCCCTATGCTCTGCTCTGTGGGCACCATGGGGAGGATGATGCCAGCAAGGTATCCCAGCAGAGTCCCCCTGAGAAGACTGCAGTGCCTCTGAGCTAACAGACCCTGTGCCCATCTCTTCCCCCTTCTGTTGGTGTATTCCTGGCATATGTTCTTTGGTCATTAATAAATGTGCATGGTGTGCCTTTGAGAGTGTGCAGGTATGACAGTGCAAGGAGCTGGACAGGATGGTGCAGGAGCCCAGCTGTGGCAGGCCCAGTGGGCTATGCTGGGCAGTGTAGGATCCCTCAGTGGAGATACTGAGGTCTGGAATGAGGCCCAGCATTGAGAAGGCGAGAAAGGGTGGTTTTAGGCGAGAAAGAAGTCCTAAGGGGTAGAAACCATGGGACTTGGCAGTGGAGGGAGCTGGAGAGGCTGACGATAGCATCTGTATGTAGAGCATGTCTCCTATGTGTCACTAAGCAGGGCCATAGTGGACAAGAGACACACTAGGTTCCTGCTCTCAGGAAGCTTACATTCCAGAAGAAGTAGACCGTACAGCCTGCCATGGGTGCCCATGAGCACAGAAATAATAAGATACATGCCGATGTATTACACTGGGGAGTGGGTTGGAGTGGCCCAAGGGACATTTGATCCAAGACCTCAACCATAAGAAGGAGCCAGCCACCCTCTGGGTGAGGGGCTCTTCTACAAATGGAACTTTGCCCTGGAAGTGAGAACAATGTAACACAAATACTGTACCCTCATATTAATTTGAATACAGTTAAGAAAAAAAAAGGAGCCAGCCACCAATGAAGAAGCCAGGACAAGATGTTCCAGGTTGAGGGGTCAGGGACGCAAAGGCCTTGAGGTGGGCATCCCCTGGAGTGGGCAGCCTGCTGCAGCCGTGTCCTGTCTCCCAGATCAGGGAAGGAGATCTCTTTGGGAGGTGGAAGGGTAAAGTGCTTGGGTTGAACTTTTCTAGGTTCAAGTGCAGCTGACCCAGGCTGCCCAGAAGAGAGGCAAGTGGTGGCTTCTGAAGGAAGAGTCCAAGGGAACATCTGCTTTTAGGAACAGGGACAGAAGGACAAGCCTGTGACAGAGGTGAGAAGGAGAGTGTCTAGAAAGGTAGGAGTGTGATAACTACCCATCTTTACAATCTGTGAACGCTCCCAGAACTTGGGAAACTTCTTTTGTGAACACTTGGTTCCAAGCTGCCTGGAGCCCCATAGGGAACAATGCCTGTCCACTAATCACCCCGCGGGACACCTACTCCCCCTTCACACTCCTTCCAGTGGCCAGGGCTCTGGCGGCAATAACAAACGGGTGCCCAGGAATGGCTTCTCCACTCCGGCCCTTGCCTGGCTTGTCCTTGGGAACGTTCCCTGAAGCCCATCTGCGCAAACAGACGGGGGGCCAGGTCTGCGCCTCAGGAATGAAGAGATAAAAGGGACCATCGGGGCTTTTTCCACCAAAGGCGAAAGCATTTTATAGAATGGGCTGAGAGTTTTTGTTTCAGGAAATTTCATCATGTCTCCAAGAAAGGGAGGGGAAGACGGGAGGAGAGAGAGAGAGAGGGAGGAGAGAGAGAGACAGAAGGAGAAAGGAGGGGAGAGGGAGAGAGAGAGAAAGTTAATTGGCCTCAGATTTTCTCACTCTCTTTTCATGTTGGTAACGCGAGGCGGCCCAGGTCAGACTCAGGTCAGCGACGTTTGGGCTCTTTAGTGCCCCTCTGTGAATACCTCATTTCTGTAATAGTTTTTCCTTTAAAAACAGCTCTGCCTTCTTTGGCAGATGGTGACATTCCATTAGCATATGGAATATTTTTCAAAACACATCCGAAAGCATGTCTCTTACGGAGGAGACTGGCAAAGCAAACGAATGTCTGAAAAGTATGTTGGGAGCAACTCAACATTTAACAGAAGGCCCCACTCCCACCCTCACCCCCGTGCCTCCCCATGTCTCTCCTGGATTGTTACTGTAACCAGAAAGAGATGAGAGGATTTTCCCCGAGGCTTAGTCTGCTGGCTTTGCTGGGGCCATTGCGGCACACAGAGGGTAGCCAGAGAGAGCCTGGACTCAGCGATAGAGAGTACAGTGCTTGGCCTGGACGGGATGGTGGTGTCAATCCTGTGCAGATGTGGCATTGTGGTGGTGGCGGATGCTTTGTGCGTTGAGCACCTACTGGGTGTTAGATGATGTGTGCAACACACACCATTGTCTTTCCTGCTGAAATCCATCTGCCACACAGTGGGCAGGGCAATCACTCAAACACATAAATCAGGTCACATCACTTCCCTGCCCAGCACCTGCTATTGTGCTCTAAGCACAAGTTGAATTAAGTTCAAGCTCCTTGTCAGGGTCTGCAGTGACTTCACCTCCGCCTAGCTTTTTGTGTCATGCTTCCCTCTGCTGCTGCGTGAGCTTTCCTTCCATTCTTTGTTTCTGCCTCAGGGCCTTTGCGTGAGCTCTTCCCACTGCCTCATCTGCTTTTCCCTCAGCTATTTGCATGGCTGCATCCTCAGCATTCAGTTCTCAGCTCAAATACTGGCTTCCCAGAGGAAATGTCTCTGATTTCCATTTACTTAATCTAATCTAATTATCCATGTTGCTCTTTATTGTGTCCTGTGTTCTATTTGCTCTGTAGTACTTGCCACTACAACTGTTTACTTGTATTTACTCAAAGTAGATTTAAGGAAGGCCTACTATGTGCTGGATATGAGTTAGAAAGTGACAAAACAGACGAATATCCCTACCTCCAGGGAGCCTCCATTATGACACAGAAAGGCAGATGATAAACAAATGACATGTCTTCTGACTTCCTGTACCAGAAATACAACCTCCCTAAGTGCCAGGACCTTGTTTTTCTTGTTCAGAGGCCATTTGGGGCTGTGGTAATCACAGAGCTCAAGGAATTGTAGTTACACGAAGACCTGAATCCACATCTTATAAACAATTGCACCAAGGCATAGATGAGCAGTGGCTTTCAGTGTCTGTGTATCCAGTATCCAGTAACAGTGGCTTTCAGTGTCACTCCACTAGTAAAAGAGCAAGAATCTGAATGCTGTTTTGTCCAGCCCTGAAGGTGTTGATCTATGATGTCTGTCCTTGCTGGGTGCCTTACCCACTGCCTCCCCCTGTCTGCAGCCCAGTATCAGGGTCCACCCCCTCTCCCCACATCCAAGCCAACTTGTCCCTGGACTGTTCTCCCAGCATCCTGTTCTAAGCAGGAATACTAGTTCTTGGCAACACTTTGGATAATATCCTTCAGCTCTCTGAGCCCCAGCTTCCTCATCAAAATGAGAACTGGAGCCACAGTAGATCTGCTAAAGCTCTTAAAATTAGGTTTTCCTACCTTCTAATCAATCAATCTGTAAATTGTGTTCACTAAGGAGCTGAAAAATAATTTTGATTTTTGCGTTCCCAACTGAATAGTAATGTCTAGTGTAGTGTCCGCTGCTAACTCCTCTCAGACTCATATTTCAGCCTGTTCACCCTACTGATTTAGGGTTAGAAGCCCAGTTCAAGCTGGCTTTTGCAAAGGAGGGCATTTATTGTTTCACATCACACATATGAGCTGGGAAAGGGGCAGGCTTCAGGCATGGCTGGATCTGGGAGCTTAAACAATGTCATCAGCTCTTGGGGATCAATCTCTCTGTCTCAAAGCCTTGCTCTCCTTTTTCTGGTCTCAGTGTAAGGTAGACTCTCTTCCCATATGGTAGCCTGGTGGTTGCCGGCAGCCCCAAGAACACATCCTATCCTCTGAGTAGCTCTGGTAGAGCAAAATCTCTCTTCCCAGCAGGCCTAAAAAGTCTTGAAAATATTAATAAATCTCCTTAGGGCAGATTGAATCATATGCCCATCCTTAAAACTCATCACTGTGGTCAGGGGTTTGGAATTCATCCCACGCAAACCACATGGACGGAGAATGGAAGGGAGGCAGATCCCCAAAAGGATACTGAGGTCCAAAACAAAGGAGGAATGCGGGCTGAGCAGATAAAACCTGGTGACCCCTGCTGCTGCCACCAGACATGCATTTTCCACATGGGCAATGATTATTTTTGCACCTTCTTTTTTTTTTTTTTTTTTTTTGAGACAGGAACCTTAAGCTGTCCCCCTGGGTAGAGTGCTATGGCATCACAGCTCATAGCAACCTCCAACCCCTGGGCTCAAGCGAGTGTCCTGCCTCTGCCTCCCGAGTAGCTGGGACCACAGGCGCTTGCCACAACACCCACCTGGCTATTTTTTGGTTGCAGCCGTCATTGTTGTTTGGCGGGCCCGGGCTGGATTCAAACTCACCACCTTGGGTGTACGTAGCTGGCACCTTAGCCACTTGAGCCACAGGCGCCGAGCCAGTTTTGCACCTTCCTTAAGGGTTAGTTCAAATGTCACCTCCTCCCTGATCAGGAGCTAAATCCCCCAGCCCTGAACTCCTCTTGAGCCCTTATCATTTTCTCTTAATATTTCAGCTTCTAATGTGCATGTTAGAAGATCTGTGGGCGGAAACGGTAAGAACGGTCTGCCTTTGGGCGTCACAGGGTTTGGCTTCAAATCTCATCTAAGCTCCCCATTGGCCAGGTGACTGAGGATAGGGTACTTCTTCCTAATCTGTCCCTCCTGGACCTGCTGTGAGCATTAAATGAGATGGGGTAGCCTATCCTGGGTTCCTGGAGGACTTTTGATTTCTTCCACACAAGGATCCATGTTTTGGTTCTCTCTCTGTTCACCCCTCCCCACAGGTACTAATAGCAACAGATGTGTTGAATAAACAAACTCTTGGACTCCAGAACTGCCAGGGTACAATGAAGTCTCCCTTTTCATGGCTTGCAGATTCTAAAGTGAGGGCATCAGATGAAAAACCATAGACAGGGTCCCCAACTCTTGAAAAACCCTTAAATGTGGAGTGTGTACCATATGACCCAGTCCAGTCATTCTTACGTCCATATGGAATTTGAGAATCAACCAAGCTGGCAAAGGACAAAACTAGAAAAGTCTAGATGCCACATTCAACTGAGTCTGCTCTTAAAAATAATCATAGGGACACAAAGGAAGGTGATAGAGAAAAAGGAAACAAAAAAATGGTAAGTTCTAAATTTTAAATTGCCAGCAAGATTCACTCCATTCTGGCTTAATATGCAGCCTTACTCCCAGCTTTAATGTGTGGCAAGAGGCTTGTTTGTTATGGGAAGAACAAATGTTATCACAGATGTAAATAAAAGAGGAGAGGAGAGGTGGGGCCTCAGTGAACATGGTGGAATTTGAACCCACAACCTGCTCCATGGTCTGACACACACACACACACACACACACACACACACACACACACGGTGCCGAAGGGGTCCCGCCCTCAGTATGGGTCTTTCTTCAAGCTGTTTAAAACTCCTGGGCAGAGTTTTCCATAGGTCACCAACCAGCCAATGGATGGACTGTTCTTGAATCAGGCTCTTTTGCCCAATCAGGGGTCACCTCTCATTCAAGCAAGGCCCGAAGCTATTTTCCTCCCTCCAGGGCCTCCTGATGCCGTGACTGCCCTTAGGAAGGCCCTGAGGTGTGGCTGATGCCTAGGGTGACCAGACGTCCCGCTTTTGAACAATTTGTCCTGCATCCCGCAGCATTTTTAAAAAGTCCCGATTTTTGAAAGAATGCAGGAACAGGCGGGAGAACCCGAAGAGAATATATGGTTTTCGGCTGCCATGTGGCTATTTTGCCAGAATATGAGTTTTATATTATTTTTGTTAATTTTATAATGTTAAACTATAATAATAACAAATAATTGTTGAGAAGCGATTATCCAGAACTGCTTATCAAAGTTTGCATTGTTGTTAGGCCCCGTCCCCGCCCCCCCACCCCATGTTGTCCAGCTTCACAAATGTTAAAATCTAGTCACCCTACTGATGCCACCTCCACAAATCCCGGTACGTACTCCCCCAGGAGGGGTCTGTTCCCCCAGCCTCACTCTGGCTTGTTGATAAGCTTTGACAAAGTTAATAAAACTGATAAGTAAGATTGTATGCTCCCGACATTACTTGGTGGCCTTTAAGATTCAAGGGCCGAATGCCATTGGTTCTCCACTGCTCCTGGCAGAGTGAGAAAGTTCACAAAGAGGGCTTCCATTCCCAGAGCTGCGTCATACAGTCCGCTGCAGTTTCTCCATATCCTGCCCCTCACTCACTACAGTCTCCACCGAGGAGTCTGACTTATACCTGAATCCTGGTAGTTAGCACCATGCCAGCTGCTCCACCCTCCCGGACACATTTTTGGAGTGGCGGTAAATACATAGGGATGCTCCAATGAAATGAAGACAAGAAGGGCTGAGAAGTTTAAGGCAGAGTTCTCTGGCCATAGGGCCTTGCTCTGTTTCCATCATAATTTGTTTTCCCTAGAACAGCTTTTACCTCTCATTAGTACCTTACGCTTCATTTTCTTTGTAGTTCCCTTGCAATGTTTCTCAATGTGTGTCCTGTGAGACAGTAGCTCCATGGAATAGTAATTAAATATTATAAGTGAAAAAGGATTCTGTGACCAAGAGAGTTTGGAAAATAGAGAGTTAAACCGGTTTATTTACTGCGGGACTTATCAGAGTCTTTAACATGCAGGTGCATGTTGTTATCATCCACAAAGGTGATGGAGGCGTTCGTGTTTCCCACACTTATTGGACTTTGGAATCATTTTTTCCCCTCCCCTGTGAGTATCTCACAGGACTAGTGTTCTGAGAAGCAGCACACGGAGAAATGCTACTCTAGACAGAAGGGAAGTACTGTCTTTCCCCTTTATTGGATATGTGGGATTTATCTACTTTGCTTATTTATCTGATTCATTATTTCGGGATGTGGGAGGACACGCACGTGTTACTGAATGAATTTCCATCTTTAGGGAGGTTCCGTGCTCTTCCTGTTGGTCCACTAGTGACAGCCTGTGGTTGTTATGGTGATAGGAGGGAGGCTGCAGACCCAGGAGGATCATGTGTATCCATGTATAAGTTGGGGTAATTTCTTTCTTTGAATTGAGCTTGAGTCACGGCATTGTGCGCCCAAAGAAAACATCACGAACTATGTAAAGTTCCTCAGCTTCCACAAAGCAGCCTGGTTTTTGTCTTTATGTATGGAGGGGCTGATAGGAGCAAGCTATTGGGTGATGAATTACTTCTGGGTTTCTCAACCTCAGTGCTATTGACATTTGGGTGGGATCATTGTTGCGGGGCCTGCCCAGTACCTGGCAGGACGTTTGGCAGCATCCCTGGCCTCACCAAAAAGTCTGTGGCCGTTGCCAAATGTCCTATAGGAACAAAATCTCCCCTGGCCTGCCCTGGGAACCACTGCTTTAAGGGAAATTTATCCAAAGTCTGTAAAAGGCTTTCAGAGTATTTTATCATACTCTTGGAAGAAGGAAAATAGTGCTATCATGCTCAAAGCATGGTTCGAGAGCCAGTGAGACCTGCCAGCTAATTAATCTCTCCCTTTGAGCATTTTCTTAACTCATCTTAGGCTCATGTATCTGTTGAGTTTCTTGGTTGCAAGTTACAGACAACCCAATCCAAAATGCTCTTTAAAAAAAAAAAAGGATTTTTTTTGCTCATGTAACTGAATAGTCCAACATATTCTAGCTTCAGGCACAGCTGGATCCAGGTGCTTAAGCAAGGTTATTAGAATCAAGATTTTTTTCCCCCAAATCTTTCCTCTGATTTCCTTCATATTGACTCCATTCTTAGACAGGCTCTTCCCATGTGCTGAGGAAGCTGCCAGCACCTCCGGCCTATTCCTTGCTACAACAGATCTGGTGGAAAAGGGAGAGCTTCTCTTCCCTCACAGTTTGAATGAAAATCCTGGATTTTATTCCCATTGGCCCAGGAGACTAAGCTACTCTCATTAGCTGTGCCTGATTCACACGCCTGTCCCTGGAGCCTGGGGGAGAGCCAACACCAACTGAACCACTTGCTGGGAGTGGAGGTGGAATGGTCCTTTAGAGGAGAACTGGGGCAGTTACAGGAAAAGAAGTCAATGGATGCTGGGCAGGTAAACACCTCTATTGCCCCAGTACTAAAAATAATTATCACAACGATAACCAATAATGGCAGCTCCCATTTGTGAAACTTGAGCTCTATACCAGATCCTATGCTGTGTTTTCCCTTTTCATCACCAGTATCCTGGGAGGCAGCTATGGTCTACCCATTTTACAGCTGGATAAGTGAAGACTCAGAGGTAGATGAAATGACTTGGCTAAGACCGGGCACGTCACTCATGCCTGTAATCCCAGTACTCTGGGAGGCTGCGGTGGGTGGATCACCTGAGCTCACCAGTTTGAGACCAGCCTGAACTAAAGCTGGACCCTGCCTCTAAAAAAATTATCCAGGTGTTGTGGTGGGTGCCTGTAGTCCTAGCTACTCGGGAGGTTGAGGCAAGAGAATCGCCCAAGAGTCTGAGGTTGCTATGAGTTGTGACACCATGGCACTCTACCAGGGGCGACAAAGTGAGACTCTTGTCTCAAAAAAGAAAAGAAAAAAAAAATGACTTGGCTAAAGTCACATAGTTGGGCAGTGGCTAAGCCCACAGACCAGGGGCATCATTTTACCTCCTCTGGGACACTCTCTCTGACCACCTTTCTTTCTGCAACAAACCAGAAGGTTTCACAAGCTCTCTGGTGATATTTTGGAAACCGGTGGAGGGAAAGAGGCTTCAGGCTGCTGCTCAATCTTTTCAAAACTCTCTTATCAATTTGTTTCCAGTTTGTGACAACAATCTTTCTTTTAAGGGCTGTCCTCACACAGCAAGACAGGGAAAGCTTGATTGGTATTTTGGGGCTTGGCTTTATTTTTCTTGCTTGGTCTATTTTCTTCACTTTTTTTGCCCACTGTCACTATTCTGTCTTCCACGCCCCAGGAGACCTCCAGAGGGGCGCATTGTTAATAATGGCACATTTCTAGTGGGTTTGCCATGTGATAGACATTGCATCAAGGAATTTTCATGACATAATTTGATTACACTTTCTCAAATATCATATCAAGTAGGTAGGTACTATTATTATCCCCATTTTGCAGATTGAGCAGCTAAATGACTTATCCAAGCTCACCTTCTAGCAGAGGGAGAACAGTGTGAGAACTGGCGTTTGAGTCCAAGCAGATCCCATTGCCTTCACCAGAGCATAAAAACTTTAGAAATTACCAACCCATGACCTGTGAATCAAATTTGGCACACAGATGTATTTTGTTCTGCCCACACAGTATTTCAAAAAACATTTGGACTAGTTGCCAATGTTTAAAAATTGACAACCTGCACATTAAAAAACAAAATCCATTCTTTCCTGCCTCTCTTAAAAAGAACAAAACAAGACAAAACCCAAAACCTAGAAGATTGACACCACTGGGGCCCACATTTCTGCCTGGCAGAGACAGGCTGGAGCTGACAGCTTAGTCCCAGGTGTCACTTTTTGCATAGGGTGTGTATCCTCCAGCTTGCCACAGTCCCCACCATTCCCTATTGCCTTCCCAACACTGAGGCCAAGTGTTATTTGCTATATGCTTGTTGTGTATGTTCTTCTGTCTTCCTATGCTTCTTGTGCTTTGCCTGCCTGGCTGTGGAGGGCGTTTAAGCTTTCTGCCCTTCCTCCACACCAAAATGCCCCTGCCAGCTTCTCACCGCAGTAATTTGGGGTTGCTGTAATGTCTCCTCACAAATTCAGCAGAAGGTCTCTTACTAGTGAAGGTTTGATTAAGGCACTAGAAGAGTTGGAAAGAGCTTGAATTTTCCTTTCCGCGGTGCTCTGATTCCATCCCCCCACTAACTTTGGTTTATTGGCCATCAAAGGCCACTTTCTTGGCAGTGTTTGTCTTGGGTACATGACCATTTTTTCTTGCTCCCCTCAGAGCCTCCTAGCATTTTCTTCCTAATCCTCCTCAGGAGAACCATCACTTGGATTATCATGAAACCTGAGTGCATGAGCATGAGGTGCAACCTTTTACGACCCACAGACCATTTTGTTTCTGACCAGTTCTGTTTGTTTAAACTCTTTGCTGGCAGGACCTGGGCTCAGGGGCAGAGTTCCATGGTGTTCGTAGGCAGATGTTCTGGCCTGTTGCAGGGACCCGCGTAACAAGCCAGGCCAGGAGAGCTGGTGGCTGGAATCCAGGCCGTGAGGGTGGAGGGCATTTGGCGGGCGTGCTCAGGGAAGAGTGGGATGGGGGATGAAAACAACAGTTTGGCGTACTTTGGCAATGGGATTTATAGGCCCCATTTCATGCATGAGAACATTGAGGCTTAGAAAGGTGGGGTCCCTTGTCGAAGATCAGAGCTACATATACAAGGGAAGAGAAATGTTTTACATTGTATTGTGCAAGAATAGATATGTGGATGGTGTGGATGGTGAGAATGGTGATGATAGGAACTGAAAGACAGGTAAGTCCTGAAAGATTTTCTGGAGTACGGACATGGTGACCTATCCAGGCGTCACACCATGACTTCCTCACCTAGAATTGCACAGTGGTCAGGAGTGGGGATGCTGATGTTTCATAGTCCTAGGGTTGAGTTCAGCCCTGCTGCTCAGCAGCTGTATGACCTCAGTTGAGTTATGTCAACATCTGTGAGCCTTGGTGTCCTCATCTGCAAAATGGTTGGGGGTGGGGGGGAGTAGTTCACAAGAATTTTAAGTCAGGGATAAAGGAAGCAATGCAGAGAGACTGTGGAGCCTGGCAGTGGCATGCATTATTTGTTCAATAAGCTGAACTTTTCCTACTTTGCTCTGAGCCTTGCACACAGTGGGGACTCAGTGAGTGCCACTAAACCTAGTTCTTACTGGGAGACAGTGGCCAGAAGCTAGGCTCAGCACCCAGCTTCCTACCCAGCACCCAGCTTCCTACCCATCCAACATGTGAGGACATCACACTCCCTTGAAGGGTCCTTGCGTCCTCATCCTTAACGTGGGGTGGGCTGAGGCAGAAGGCTTCCCTTGCAGGTCCGTTGGGGGATTAGAGATGCTGCCTGTAAAGTGCTTGACACAGAGTAGGTGCACGACCAAATCGTTGTTAGTGTTGAGAACTACTCTCATGGCCAGAGCGGGCCCACCTCGAGGGGTCAGGGTTACACACACATGTTCTCTTTCTTCCAGGAAATCAAAATGAACTGGATGAATGATTCAGCACATTCTCACATGCAGCCGGGAGCTAATTTCATGGAGAAAAAGGAAACAGCAAGGCAAGCAACCTCTCTTGAGGGCCTACTATGTCCAGAGGCTTTGCCGAAATCAAGAGTATTAATTTCTCAGTCAGAGACTCAGGCATGCAAAAATGCAACCTTGTGTCTAGAACGTAGGCTAATTCTGATTCCTTAGCTCCCCTGAGTGCCTCACAGCAGATTGCTTAATCCAGGCATTTTCCAGCTTGAAGTCAGGGATTTAGACACCATTGATTTGGGTTTACAATTCAGCCTCACTAAAACTTGAGGGGGTGGGATGGGATTGAGGTTGGAGGATCTACCTCTCTCCTAGCTCCTGCCCATTCTCTCCTGCCCTGTTTCCTGATTTGACCTCCATCTGGTGCTGTGAGAGCCCTGAGATGTAACCATAGCCCCCTGGATGTGATGGGAGGTCAGCTTGAACCTGCTCTGGAAATGTGAGGCTTTGAGGCTCTCCATCTACCATTTTACTCAGGTGCTTACACCCAGACTGCCCTCTGCCCCCAAGGTGGGGCCATGTGCACCTTCCCATATTCCAGGACAGCTGTCACCTGTGCACCTGCAAGAGGGTCTCATCATATACCGGCTGCAACCCTTAGGGTCGGAAACAGCCATGAGGCTCAGGGAGATGACTACACACTTCAGTCATTCAGCTAGGAATTCAACAAGCAATCTCTTGTCTGTCTGGTGCCAGAGCTTGCCCTCCCTCTCCTAGGTAGTAATGCCTTGAACCATCTTAGCAAGAAACCCAGCTTCCTTTATTTTATTTTTTTATTTTTTTAGAGACAGAGTCTTACTATGTCACCCTCAGTAGAGTGCTGTGGCATCATAGTTCACAGCAACCTCAAACTCTTGGGCTTAAGCGATTCTCTTACCTCAGCCTCCCAAATAGCTGGGACTACAGGTGCCCACCACAATGCCTGGCTATTTTTGTTGCAGTTGTCATTGTTGTTTAGCCATCTCAGGGTGGGTTTGAACCTGCCACCCTTGGTGTATGTGGCTCATGCTGTAACCACTGTGCTGTGGGTGCCAAGATGAAACCCAGCTTCTTATAATGGGAGAAAGTTGTCTGCATAACAGTCCACAGAAAGGTTGTCAGACTCTATTTCAGTAGAGGAAACAGAGCCCCAGGGAGGGACAGTGATTTACCCAAGGTCACACAGCTAAGAGGCAAAAGCAAGACTCAAACTCAACTTTCCAGTGTTTGCCCCATTGCTCCTGCTGGCCCAGCTCTAGAAAGTCCTGAGTCTGGGGATGACATGTATGTCCACTGGATGTCATTATTTCTCTGCCAAAAGCTAGCTAGACCTTCTCTTTGGAAGTAAAATAGGATTTCCCCCATTCCTTAAGCAAGGAAGTTGCATATGGGATGCTCAGGTGTTGGCTCCCTCTCCATTTGGCTCAAAGACAGAGTAAAACATGAATTTTGTTTGTCCGGGGTGGGTAAGGTCTTGGCACAAGCTGGCTTCCCTCCCTCTTAGGGACCTGAGACCATGGCTGCCTCTCTATAGCCCCACAGCCCTTCCCTATTGCCTCTATCCTAGGCTTGAAGTTGCATTGCTTCAGTTAACTATCCCTTCCCCAATCTCTAAGAAAAGAATATTCTTCCAAATAGTCTCTCTGCATGGGAAATAGGCTGCCATCTTTCTCTAGGAGAAACAGGGCCCTTTTGGACACAGGGCCACCACCAGGTGCTAAGGATAGGAGGGCAAACCGGCTCCCATATGGAGTGGGAGGTGGTCATGAACCTGGACACTTTGAACTTGTTGAGGCTGGGGCCCTGCATTGAGATTACAGAGAAAAGAAGTGCAGACATTTCTGGGGGAAATCACAAAGATGTGAAGGCTGACTCAGAGGAGCAGGGTTCAGTATGTGAGACCACAAGACATAGACTGTCAAAGTGCCCAGGTTTAAATGATGTGGCGTGCATAGCTGGGGCAAAAGACAGGGATGAATGGGAGATGGGAGGGTGGGCATCACGGAGACAAGCCTTCTCAGAGAGGGCCTGGAGCCCCTGCCATCATCCATATACCTTAAGCATCATCTCTCCCACTGTCTCCAACTCCCATGCGGTGGGGAGAGGCCAGGGTCCATCAGGCAGACCTGTCCACTTGACCTTTGATTCTATCACTAGCAAGTGACCTTGAGAAAGTCAGTTGACCTCTCTAAGCTTTCATTTTCTCATGTGCAAAATGAGACTGCCACCCAGGAGACCGTGGGATTATAGATAGAGAATGTACTTTGGAAGAAGCAAAAAAGGGCTATTCTGGTGTTTGTCAAATGAATGTTTTAATAACATCTATCAAGATAATCTTCATTAAACATTCCAAAGGCAAAACTCAAATGGCCAGTGGACATGTAGGGAATGGGGAAAGGATCCAAATTAACCAATGGGGAATATCTGGCAACAACCACAGAGCCCTTATTTTGTAGGAGGGAAGGAAAAGGATTTGTTCTTTTGCTCAATGAAACTTTAGTGCCTGCAGATGCGGGAGAAAGTGCAGTGAACAAGACAGGTGGTTGGACAGAGAGTGTGTTCAGCATTTCCTATCTAGTCTCTCCTTTATCTTTACACTAATCCAATGAGAAAACATGGGCTTGGAGAGGCAAACATGTATTTCAAAAACATAGCAAATAGATAGTAGTGCCTATGATGAAAACCAGAAACATTTCACTCCAGAGCATGTATTTTTCTCCCTTGAGGCTCCTTGTGCATTTCCTTATGTAGTATGTATGCCAGTGTATTAATTAGGATACATTTGATTGCAAGTAACGGATAACCAATTAACAGTAGCATTAGCAATCAAGACTTATTATACTAGATATGTATAGGTATGGGCAGGCAATAGGTTCTTGGTTGGTTCAATGATTCAAAGTTAACATCAAGGACTCTTTCTCTTTCATTATTCTGCCATCTTCAACATATTCCTTCTAAGAGTCCAGACTTGTCACTTCTTAGTCTTGAAATGGCTGCCACAGCTCAGAGCATCACATCTTCACACACTATGTTCAAGGCAGAAAGTAGTGGCTTTCCATTGACTAAGGAGGAAAGAACTTTCCCAGGGACCTTAGCAGATATCTCTTTGACTAGAACTGGGTCACATGCCTGGCTCTAGCTCCAAGGGATGGAGAGGGAGTGGCCAATAAAGGAAAATGGGAATGCTCTGGTTTTCTTAGATCAATTGTGCATCCTTCAGGGCTGGGCACACCTTGCCAAGACTGGGGTTCTGTTAGGTAAAAGGAAGTGGGAAGCTGGCTGATGGGGGCAGGAAGGGACAACTCTTGCCCTCAATTCTTCTCTAGATGGTTACATTCCAGAAGGGTTTCTTTCCAACTTAGCACTTAGGGCAGGGGTCCTCAAACTTTTTAAACAGGGGGCAAGTTCACTGTTCCTCAGACCGTTAGAGGGCCAGACTGCGGGCCCCCAGACGAGTTGGCTGCTAAGCAGGACAGGCAGCAGTGTCAAAAACACCTGGTGGGCCAGATAAATGTCCTCAGTGGGCCACATGTGGCCCGCAGGCTGTAGTTTGAGGACGCCTGACTTAGCGTAACACTGCTGCCATGGTAGTTACTGATAGACAGATGGACAGTAGGAATTTTTATTTTTATTAAATGATAGTTCTGTACATTAATGCAATCATGGGGTATAGTGTGATGTTTTTATATACAATTTGAAATATTTTCATCAAACTGGTTAACATAGCCTTCATGTCATTTTCTTAGTTATTGTGTTAAGACATTTATATTCTACTTTAGAAAGATTCACATGTACCCTTAAAAGATGAACCATAGGCGT
>CAUYQS010039309.1:0-25289 GCA_963574585.1 Otolemur crassicaudatus | reverse complement strand
AGTACATTGGATACTTTTTCTTCCATTCTTGAGACACTTTGCTAAGGAGGACATTTTCCAGCTCCATCCATGTAAATATGAAGGAGGCAAGGTCTCCATCTTTCTTTGTGGCTGTATAGTATTCCATGGTGTACATATACCATGAATGGATCAATAAATTGTGGTATAGGCAATCCTATTTCTAACAGCTACAACAAAAAGAAAATAAAATGCTTAGAAATAAATTTAACTAAAGAAGTAAAAGATCTCTGCAAGGAAAACTATAAAACACTGATAGAAGAAATTGAAGAGGACACAAAGAATTGGGAAAATATCCATGCTCACAGATCAGAAGAATTAATATCACTAGAATCACCATATTTCCCAAAGTAATCTATAGATCCAGTACAATTCCTATCAAAATACCAACCTCATTTTTCATAAATTAGAAAAAAACCCTAAAATACACATGGAACCAAAAAAAGAGCCTGCATACCCAAAAAAAATCCTGAGCAAAAAGAAAAAAAGCTATAGGCAGTGCATTACCTGACTTCAAAATATATTATAAGTCTACAGTAACCACATACAAAAATTACGTTGGAATGGATTAAGTAGTTAAATGTAACAACCCAAACCATAAAAACAGTAGGCGCAAACCTAGGGAAAACTCTCCTCAACATTGGTGCAAGCAAAGAATTTATGACTGAAAATCAAAAGCAAAGGCAACAAAAACCAAAAATAGACAAATGGACTCAATTAAGCTAAAACGCTTTTGCACAGCAAAAAAATCATCAACAGAGGAAAGAGTCAACCTGTTGAATGAGAGAAAATATTTAGAAATTATCCATCCAATAGGGGACTACTAAATATACAAGTAACTCGAACAACTGGACGGAAAAAAATTAATACTACTATTAAAAAAGTGGGGAAAGGAGATGAATGGATATTTCTCAAAAGAGGACATACAGATGGCCAACGGGTCATTTATATCAATAAATGTTCAACATCACTAATCATCAGAGAAATGCAAATGAAAACCACAGTGAGATATCATCTCCCCCTAGTCAGGATGGTTATTATATAGTATTAGGAAGACAAAAAATAACATGTTGGCAAGGATGCAGAGAAAAGGGAACTCTTATGCACCATTGCCATCATCCAAGTCTTCACTGCACTAACTTTCCCCTTGGTTTTCTGACCTTGCTTGACCATGTTTTCAATGAATTACCAGAATCTTATCAAGAATAATTCAGATTTCTTACTTTGGCATGTGAGAGTCTATGTAAACCAGATTCACTTCACCTAACCTTGTTGTGTGACAACTTTTTATTTTCCAGTGTGAACCTTTAGTTAATGTGATTATTACTGACAACTGGAAAGGCCACACTGCTCATTTATAACTCCATTTCATATGTTGTTCACACTGTGTGAAATATCTTCTCTTACCAATCAATTAAAATAGTTTTTCTCTCAAAGTCTACCTTAAACCCTATGCAATCCATCCTTCTTTGATAATACAACCCACACTTATTGTTCTTATTAATTCATTCGATAAGCATTTCACACCTCCTATGTGCCAGCTGGGCACAGTGCTGGGGGTACAATGATACAACACAGACTCACAGTCTATTACAGAAATGAGCCAAGTGAGCACTTACAAAAGGGAATGATCAGAGCGTGGTAGGGGAATGAAGTATTATGGGAGAAGAGAGAAAGGCACTCTTACTGGATGAAGGGGGAAGAGGTGTTTAAAGAAATTGTCCCAGTGAAAACAGTATCTGTCTTTGCAATTTCACACTTTCCTATTTTTTGAGACATTTCACCATAATCTTCTCTTTTTTCTAGTATATTAAAGTTTTCCAATGAAACATATTTCTCTAATTCAATGTATTTCATTCTACTTTTACTAATTCCTCAAGTTTTGGTTCAAGCCCTATTCCTGCCCCATCTTTGAACTTACACTGCCGGTACCATTAACCAGACATAAATTCTATCCTGTGTACTGTGATTTAAGGTTGTTATTTTATATATATCTCATCTTTAGTGCTTACTTGAAAGGTCTTGAAAAGTCTTGAAAGACAGGAATCAGATCAACCATAACAGTAGTTCCCTATAGAATATATCACATGCAAATTGTAGGGATGTCAGGGTTTCACTTCAGTGTTTTAATATTTTTTATAAATTGTACTTGAATCATTTTTAGTTTGTGTTCATTCATATCAACAAACATTTTGTGCACCTACTATGTGCAAAGCACTCTGCCAAAGCCTTCAGAAACACAGAATTAATAACAGTTCATCAAGGTCATAGAAACTCTAAGATACCAAAAGCTGGACAGCCCCCCCCCCAAAAAAGAATTATCCAGTTCAAAATATCAATAGCGACAAGGTTTGGAAAGTCTGTGCTAGAGGATAAATTTCAAACTGAAGATGAATGGGAAAACTACAACAAAAGAATTGGTAGTGAACTGTAAATAATATCCACAGACTGTGGGTATTATTATAGAACAGATTATTAATGTACAAATGTAGAACAATATAGAAACATAGAAATGAGACATAGAGATCATATTACAAAAGTTGGGAGGTAAAGAAGGGGAGGAAATTGTAGGTAGTATAGGTAAGTTGATTTACACATCATTAATAGCCATAGGTCAAAAGATAATAATTCAACATTATAAATAAGGTTTTGGTGGGCGGTGCCTGTGGCTCAAGGAGAAGGCACTGGCCCCATATGTCAGAGTGGTGGGTTCAAACCCAGCCCTGGCCAAAAACTGCAAAAAAAAAAAGTTTTGGTTAAGTATATCTTAACACTATAAAATCAGATGATAGAGGAGACTAAACTGGAGAAGAGAAAATGTGCTAATTTTATTATAGTAAGGAATGAATTGATACCATATACAGAAAAAGAAGATGAAGTATTATATAAAGTTATAGTTATAAAAGTGGCTTAGCTTTACTTCATAGCACTAATCACAGGGTAATTTTATATTTACTTAATATGATTGATCGATTACTATCACTATCTCACCAGAAGGTAACTAATGAAGGGGATTAGCCAGGTCTGTTTTTCTTCACTATGACATCTCCCAATTTTTAGCAGTATGCTCAATAAATATATTCAATCCTCATTACTTGTGGCAGTTCTGTTCTATAAAGTCAACAATGAATTATCCATTATGGAACCATTGCTCCTAGGGGAAATACCAGATTAGGTTTCTGAGAGTCTCTGGCCTCAACATTTTCATCAACTAATCAATAGATAATCTTGTTTTATGCTTTCTATATGTTTCTAAGGACCCCTTATCAAATATATATATATGTATATATACACATACGTATATATGTGTATGTGTATATGTAGTTAATGAATCAACTATATATATAGTTATATATATCAACTATATATATACTATAGGCTATATACATATATACTAGTATATATACTATATGTAGCATATATACATATATACTATAACTATACTAATCAACTATATATATACTATACATATAGTACATACATGTACATATACTATATATGTATATATACTATATATATATATATAGTTGATTCATTAACATTGAATTCACAGCCAATGGCACTGTACTCATGCCTGAAAGAAGCTTATCAACACATGTAGTGTTCTCTGTTAGGCCACCCATAGCCTTCTTGGGCTTAGAGCACTAGACAGAACTCAGCACCATGCTGAGGGCCCACTTTAAAAACTGAGCTCACTAACAAAAAGCACAAACATCCAAGAAACATGGCAGTTAGCAGACCAGGAAAAATGTACTTGTTTACGGTATGGAAGCTGAAACAAGAAGACAGAGGTGGTCTTGTTCCACCTCATCTGGCAGCATGAATGTTGAATGACTCAAATTTATAGTCCTCTGTGCATATCCAGAGATGACTGGACAATTACTATGAGTACTAATTTTACAAATAAATTTTATTAATGAGGTAAATTTGAACCTACTGAATCCATAGATGAGGATTAATGACTGTACTTGTAGAGTTGAACTGAATGTTGCCATTTTATAGCAAACATTTAAGAGTTATAGTTACCAGGGAGTGTCTTTAACTATTGTGATCCTGAGCTGTGCAAGTCAAGTAATTTCTATGAAAAATACACATACCTGTGGGGGTTTTCTTCTTACAAAAAGACAGCTTAAGGAATTTTGGAGGTAAGGGTCTTCGAAGAAGTTGTGGGTACTTTTTCATCTCAACGAATAAATGCTGTTTTTGACAATTCTTGGTTTAAGTGAGAATTGAAAAGTTATTCAATATGTTTAAACTGTTGCTGGAAAATAATGCATTAGAATTTAGACTATATTTTAATAAATATTATTCTGTCCTAATACTATGTTGAATCCAAGCAAAACTCCTTTATGAAAAAAAAATGCGAACAAATCATCTAACTCCTAGAAATTATCCAGATAAAATTTAAGTTTATAATTAATACAGATTTTTAAAATATGTATACTATTACTAGCCAAGATCACTCTAAAATTTCTCATGTTACTACAATGTTCTGCCAATGGTATTTCAACTAGTAAATACTGATTTTTCAGAATAGTGGAAATGACATTTTTTTCTCTATCTCCAAAATCTTACCAGTATAAATTTAGAAGGAGTTTTTGGCCAAAACGATATGGGAGGTTCCCTCCATTATATAAGCCCCACAAAAGATAGAGGGTGTGTCAAAAAATGTATACACATTTTTAAAAAGGAAAAAGCTGTATTTAATTTGTAATACTCAAGTCACGACTGACGTCTGCAATTACGAGAGCTGCTCAACATGATTTGTATTTATCTTATTATTGGTATATATTGAGTATTACGATTTTATTTTTTATAACATCATAGCTGTGTACATTAATGCAATCATGGGGTACAATGTGCTGGTTTTACATACAATTTGAAGGTATTACAATTTTAATACAGCTTTTTCCCTTTCATAAGATGTGTATACATTTTTTGGCACTCTATATTATATAATATAATAAATACACTAACATGTTATATATATATACTGTTTTCATATAAGACCAACTATTATCTAACCATTCACAAATTTTCTTTCTATAATAATGACTTGTTTTAAATTTCAACCACGAGAGCTATAACTACTTAATTCAAAAATAAGATGAGCTTCACTGTAATAAGATTTCCCAGGATTGCTGGGAATCCCAATTAGTCCTGTTTAGAAATGGTGCAAGAAGCTGTACCCCCGAAAATGTGCTATTAGCTTACAGGGCAACTTCAAAAATGCCTGGCACATCCCTATTCCGTTGGTTGCCAGAAAGGGAACACTGCCCAAGTGGCCCGTTTATCCCCAGAGGTTAACTTTGCACACAGGCACTCAAGGTTTGCTCCCTGGCAGCACGTTCCACTGGACGCTGGTGCTTCTCCTTCCGTAGGATCTGAAGAGATGCCTGGAAGCGCTGGACGCCTACGCTACCCTTGAGGACAATCAAGCTGCTTCTGACACCAACCAGTTTTGGGGTTTCCATCTCCTTTTCTTTGGAATCTACGCAGCTAGGGAGAGGTCCAGTGAGGTCGCGGGTCTTCCCGCAGGGTACTCTTCCCAAAGAAGGATACCCCCAGCCCCTGGCAAAGCGCTAGCGCCGGCCGGAGAGACTCATCCTGGCAACCGGAGGCGCGCGTGCCCGGCCCGCGGGCGCGCAGGCGCCACAGGGCGGGGCGGCCGGGCACGAGGAGGGCCCCGCGCGCTCCCGCCCAGCCAGCCCCGCCCGGGGCGCGGCGCGGCGCGCCCACTCGCTCCGCTCCGCCGCGGCGTGGGCAGCTGGGGAGGCTGCCGGCGGTGGGGGCCGGAGGAGAGGCCGGCTCCACGTGCAGCTGCAGTACGGAACGCCGTGGTGACAATTGTTATTACTATTCTTATTATTAATGGCAATGACCACTTTGATTTATTTACTTTTCTTGATGACACGGTGCTTAACTCGGGCATCTAGAAACTGGGCTGGCATTCTTTAATGCTGCACTTTCGCGCATCAGGTCCCTTGGCTCATTTTGAAGTGACCCGGAGAAGCGAACACTCTGTTCTCTTTCTCTTCTTTTAATGCACCTTGGTTTGTCTTTGTGATCCTTTAAAGTTCCTGACTGAAGCGGAATTGAGTAGTCATAGGGGCATTAGGGATCTGAGCAGGAAGCAAAAGAAACTCATTTGTCATAGTCGTTTGTTCTGATTACCGTATTGTGACTTGTCTCCTCTGCCATGGTGTTGATCAACTTGGGTGTGTAGTGATAGATACGTCGTATGTGTTCGCAGGTACTTGCATGTTTCTCTGGAGATTTAAGAAAGAGCTAGATGGAACTCAAGGTAGATGTGGAAATCCCAACTGAGAAAGGAAATTGATGAAACTTCCTTCCAGGTTTATGGGTTTGGTCCCCCCCCCCCACTTTAAAGTACAGGTGTAAGAACTTTTTAACAGATGTTGGAAAATGACTCTTCTGTATAAATATCTTCTAGCTTTGGGTATCTTTCAAGATTCACACCCTAATCTTTTTCTCCTTAGCAGCAAACATATTTTAAAACAATCAACGAAAAAAAGTGGAAAAGTTAAAAAGTATTTCATCAGACTCTGGAAAATATTATGCAACTTGTTTTCTTTTAGAGTATTAGCATCTGGTTTCTTTTCCTTGTAAGATTACTGTGTCCCAATTAGACTGCTGCTCCAGACCATGAATTTATTCCACTTTTGCCCATTGTCTGCTTCATAGATTGATTCGCTTTTCAGAAAGACAAGAAAACTGACAAGTAGGTCTGATGGCTGAGTTTAGTCTCAAGGAATATGTATTGTGCATATTTTGTAAATGTGGAAAAATGAAGTTGTTGGAATCGTAATAACTTCTAGATCTTGGCTTTAGTGACCCATTCTTGGCTTTTGAAATTGATCCTTAGTTCAGTGTAGTAAAAAAATCAAGACAATGTACTTGTCAGTATTTTTTACAAAAATGCTTTGTCACAACATGCGGAATCAGCAGGCTCCATCCCTTAAAGATTCTTCCAGAAAATTGGGTGTGACAGTTTGTCTTCTACTCCCTACTATTTCTACCACTTAGTACCAGACATTTAGGCAAATGATAGTTATTGTGAAAATTAAATCCATGGCTTCGTATGTTTTATGTACATAAGTTATTCTAACACTTTTTACATGCTTAATCTATGAAAATGATATACAGATATGTAGGGTACATTTAGAAAGCACAGATCACATTTGATGTGGATTATTTTACTATTTTTCAGTTTATTACTACTTTCAAAAATATTACGATCTCAATTTTCTTTTTAAAAAATAATCATGTTGCTTTGAAATAATGTAGCTCTCTCTTCAATTTTAAGGGTCTACCTCATCTGATGTACAGGACAGTCTATTTATTTGTCCTATTGGCTTTGCAGTTGGGTAGAACCTTGTGAAGACGCTTGTCAAACTGAACCCTGGTACTTTCATTGTTAGCTAATTGTGCTAAGGATGCCAGAGTAAAGCTGAACGCCAAGGTTGTAGATGACCTGTGGTTTTTAAGTTGCTAAAGTGAGATAAAAGCATTATGCAAAAGCAGCCCCAGACGTTCAGCAGGTAATGCTATGGATTTCCATAATGAGTAGGGATACTTGGAGAATCTTGGATTTGCTGTTGGTTCTGCTGGACTGCTGTAAAAAGTTTTGCTGGATATCTTCATTATTTCCCATAACCCCCTCTCTTATTTATTCATTTTCCTTTTAAGCAGGACAGAGGTTTACTAATGAGTGTATATTTAACCTAACATTTTTACCTTGTGGAAATAACTAGGGTAATGTATGTTTTTATGTTCGTATTAGTTTTTTTAAATTCTTTTAAAGAATGAATAGTTATTTGTGAGGACATATTTGTTCAATGTTTGAGTCCCTGAGGTAATCCAAGGCACTAAAAGGCTTTTACGAGGTGTTTTCTTGGTCTGAATTTACCTGTTCATGTTAACTGTATGTACTGGGAACTGTCTAGTCTTCATCAATCACAGGGGATTAAACGTATGCATTAAGTTTATATGTTTTCCTGCTCTTGCATATAGGATGCTTTTATATTTTTTCTCGAATATTAATAAAAACAAAAACTTCATTTCTGTTCATCTTAATTATTTTTGGCAAGTTATTTCCTTTTGTCTTTCAAGATAAGTTATTTCCTTTCCTCTTATTTGAACGGAAGATCCTGAGATTCCTTTAAGAAAAAAAAATTACTAATAAGAAAATGTTATGCCACCCCCATCATGGAATTTTTAAAAAAAAAATCCTAAATGTAAGGAAAGGATCATGTCTGTTTGTAAAAGTGTATTTGTGAATTCAGTCATTCATTCCAGAATGATTTATGGGAAACTTATTGCATAGGTCACTTTGCTAGGTGCTACACTGTAAACTTTATTTAAAAAAAATGATTAAGGGTAGTGCCTGTGGCTCAAAGGAGTGGGGCGCCGGCCCCATATGGCGGAGGTGGCAGGTTCAAGGCCAGCCCTGGCCCCCCAAAAAAGATTAATTTGGGCCTTTATAATTTAGACACTGAAATCAGATTTTAAATACTTTCCAAAGGCTTCACTTATATATAATTATAACTACTTGAGGGTCTTTTTTCTTTTTCTTTTCACTTGAACAGGTTTTTTTTTAACTATATTGCTTGGGAAGAATCGTGTTATATATTCACACTACCCCCAAATACCCAAATTTTGTGTTTTCTTAGCTATAGTGACCATTTGAGACATGTTTGTCTGCAACCAGCTACTATTATCTAATAGATATTCGTGTATACAATTGTGCCTTTCACCAAAAAAGTTAAATAATACTTGCTTCCTTCGTATTAGGTTGAATAAACATTTAAGCATGAGCATTATTTATTACCATATGGAAGGCACTGAGTGTTGATTTTCTTTTATCTACTCGGCAATTACCATATTAACTACGACTTCTACTGTCCCCATCAAATTTCAATCAGAGGCAGCACAGCATAGCTCAGTTCATTTGGGTTCAAATCCTCCTCTACTATTTGGGATTTCTGTGCCCTTGGACCAGCAGCTTAACTTCTCTAAGTTCCAGGGTTTTCCTCACCTGTAAAACTGGGTTAAAATGGCACTTGACTAAGGGTCTTGTGAATATTTAACGAGATAATCTGTGTCAAGGGTTTAGTTCTCTGCCGGCCACAGAGCTAGTGTTCGGTAGATGTTAGTTGTTAGAAAACTAAACTAATAAAAATGAATGGCTCAGGTTTGCTACCTTCGTAGTTGCTGCTTTGGGAGCTGATGGGTGATATTAACCAAAATATTTGGAGGCCTGAAGGGAAAGTCCTGGGCATTTATCCATAAACTTTCACACGTAGTTTGCTGATGTCTCTGAATGCTGGAGAACCCAGTTTGCTGCTCGCAACTCGTGGCTCTAGGCAGCATCCTACCTTCTGCCACTTACACTCTTCAGGCCCACAGAGGAACCCTTGGGACAGATTGTGCTTGGGGGAGGTAACTGAGGAGGCTTTCAGTCTTGGCTCGCGGTGAGTTGAGTCTTAGAGCTGCTGTCTGCTTGATTGACCCAGGTGGAGTTGGTGATGAATTTCCAAGAGTATCAAGGCTGAATGGCGCTTTGTTCTCAGCAGCCTCCAGGCCACTTGGTGAGCCTAACAAAGGTGAAAAAAAGGCTGCACTGTGAAGTTCCTTTGAATGGCTGGAGGGAAAGGTGTTATTATAAAAAGGACATAATCTTTCTCAGGTTTTTCCTAATATGCACACCCAACATGGGGGAAATAAGCCTACTGAGTGCTTGGAGTCGGCTGGGATTTAGTCCTCAACTTATGAGGAACATGTGTGGTGCCCATAAGGTGCCTCAGTTGCACGCCCTCTGTGCAGCCCTCAACAAACATCTGTAGCATTTGGAACCACAGGTGAGCAGAAATGCTTAATGAAAACTTACTCTTCATTCCAATGTCAATAGCAGTCAGTGACCTTAAACAGTAGATAGGATGATTTGATTCTCAAACCTAGCGTTTTGCTTTTTGTTCACTGTCCTGCGTGAGCATATGTGTCATTTGTAAGTGTAGTGAGGGTAAACATTGTGTATGGGGGTGAGACTGGGGATGGGCACAGATCGTCTGGACAGGTAAGGGTGGATTACATTCTCTACGTCAATCAGGAATTTGCATTTTTTATACCACGACTGGACAATTAGAACGGTTAACTTCTGTTTCAGAATCCAAGAGCTGAGTATGCTTTTGACCATTCTGCTACACTTCCAACAGTTGCAATTCTTAACTCTTAGGATATGTTTTGATGTCAGAAATTTTATCAGGGTTGAATTTAATAAAGTTTCAGGATATTGCTTCTCTCTCCACCTTGCCCCAGGTGGTTTGCCTGCCTCGGGGTATAGAGAAAGTTCCTTCATTTCCTCTGCTGGTTTTTCCAGGTGAGCGGATACCCAACACAGGAAGAGGATATGGTATCCAGCTCTACTTAGGAGCCATGGGGAGGACAAATTGTGAGGCTTTATTTTTCCCACACCTACAATTCCAAGCCGAACAGCTGTGCTGTCATAAATTTGACATTTTAAGCTCTAAGACTTGCTTTGAAGAAAAGGTTCAGTGATTATAAGAGATTTTCATGCAAACCACCAAACTAGAAGTTCTTAAGTGTTTTTGACCTTGACATAGTCTGTGCTTCTGCGTCTCAATGGATGGTACCTTGACCTGAAGAGGTTTTCCATGGAAACCTCATATGGTCATTGCTGATGGGGCACCTCAGCTGGGCCCCAAAACTTCACACATTTCCCAAAATGCCCAGAATCAGACCCTTGGGGAGACACCTCTGAGTCACTGCTGCCTTCAACAAGGTCAAAGGAAACCAGAAACCAGGACATTGCCTTCTTCCTTATCCAGACTAATGGCATTAAAAAGAATTGCTTCTAGAGATCCATAACTTTGTTACCAGAATTTCTTTCTTCAGTAGGTCCTTGGTCTTGGGGATTTGAAGAATGAACCCATGGACCACAGATCAGTAGTAAGATAAGATTTTATTAGACAGAAAATACAGAAGGACTAAAAAGTATGGAGCTTCTGGCAGAGGGAAAGACCCAAGTGGGAAGCCTCTACATGGGTTCTTTGTCTAGGGGTACAAGGTCTTGAGAATTACATTTGGCTGGGACTTGGTAGATGGAAACACTTTTTCAATATTAATGAGTGTTACTGATGAATGAATGTAATCCCTCTAGTTCAGGCAAAAGGTCAGGCTTTGCTTTCATGAAATTGCCCAGGCCTAGGACACTAGGGCCCCTGTCCAGCCTTAAACGGAGGAACCCTGTAGCAACTTGGTGCATCCCCATACACAAGAAAAGTTTAAGAAGAAAAACTTCATCCTGCACCCTCAGTGTGGATATTGGCAGTAAGTAGTTGTGAGACACTTGGTGTCCCCAATGAAAATGAAAGGAAGATGGCACTAATAGCCCAGTGATGATCCAGGCATTCTAAAAGGAGCAATCGACATACAGATTGAAAGGGTAACTATGGGTTAATAAATCTGGTTTGGCACCATTTGCTTAGTAGAAGTAATTTAGTTAGGAACCAGAAGGGCCAGTTTTGCTAATCTTTTACTGTGCACTATGAGACAGCAGTGATAAAGGGGAACAGCTGTGATTTTTAGACCCAGGCGTCAGGACTAGATTTGACCCAGTGTTATTTCTTAATAAATGCATTTCTCTTATTTATACCTAGTTTCATGGGGCAGAGTCATTTTCAAAGAAAAGTGTGTTCAGTGAGGTGTAGTAGAGCACTGAGTACTTTGAGAGCTTCCTACAGTAAGGGAGGTGTGGGTTTTAAGAGGCCAGAACCTTCTAAATGAGTTGCTGACATGTCCTGGCTAAAACATAAGGAACCCCAGAGGTGAAAGACATTATTAGTCTAAAAAGGTTCTTAAATAGAAGAGGGAGTCAAGGGGACCTGACCTCTGGTGCTGAGACCGTAGAGCTTCATTGGTGAACCTCCAAACCTCAGTTGCTTCAACTTTAAGGCTCTTTGCATAGCCATGTTCTGATTCTATTACTGATTCCTCATTCATAAACTATTATTGATCAATTATCCATGAGTGTACCTAAGTAATAATCGACTCTGTTGATATTTTCCACAAATATGATCTTGTAGTATAAATGTTTATAAATCTATTCAGTTTTCAAGTATTACAATGGGTGATTTATTTGCTCTTAAAGATTTTTCAAGCTTCAGTGGATGGAAGCATTAAAGTTTGGTATTTCTATGGCTGAATGCACAAAACCATGTGTATGCTTTTAGGATTTTGATCAGCTCCTCCTCCAACCCTTATATTTTTAAATGGAGTGTTTTAATTACCAAGTGATTTCTGCTGTTCGAAGGAAAAAATAATATAGAAATGTAAAAAAGTCATAGTCTTTTCTGTCTTTTCCCCACTCTGAAATGTTTGGGGAATAACATTCCAGAATTTTTTATGTGTGTGTGCGCGCGCGCGTGCGCACGCATATATGTATAATTTTTATGTGAAGAGATACATTATTTAGCAATTTCACTTTTTACTCTTGGAATTGATCTGAGGCATCCTATGGAACAGTAGCTTTAGATTCACTTTACTTATTCTGATTAATAGCTTTTGATTTTACAGGCTCAGCACCTTAATTTTTAGTCTGTATAGATATTATTATACACTGAACTAGGGAAATTTGTACATATTTACTGTAAAAAATCAGATTATACAGATAAACAAGAGTAATCCTGTAATCCTTTCATATAGAAGTAACTATCAATATTTCGATATGTCTATTCTTAAAGGCATTTTACATACAAATACACTTTTGTTCATATATTTTCGTATTTTCAATTAAAAAGTATTCTATGTTGCATTGCTACTTTGTAGCGTATTATTCCTTTCAAATATACTGGAACTTTTTACAGTGAGTTAAACATTTTAAAGGTTTTTGATAGAATAGTCCCTATTTGTCTTCCAGAAGTCCTGATTTAAGCTCCCACCAGCCTAACAAGAGTGTTCCTTTCTCTTCACTCCGATGCTGGGATTTAACAGATATTTTAATCTTCATTTCTCTGAGAGGTAGAAAATAGCATCTTCTTATAGTTTTATTTTTAATTGACAAATAATACTTGTATATATTTATGGGATGTGATGTGATGTTTCTGTATCTGTATACATTGTGGAATGATCAAATTAGGCTACTTAGCACACCCATTACCCAGTTATCGTTTCTTTGAAGTGAGGACATTTAAAATCCTCTCTTTATTTTTTCTTTTTTGGTATTTTACTATACAATATATAGCATATTATTATCAACTAGAGTTGGTTGCTGGGATAGAGTGCCAGCCCTTAATTCCTCCTAACTTTTTTACCCCTTTAATCTCCAGCCCCCAACCTCCAGCAACCACCATCCTCCTCTTTGCTTTTGAGTTCAACTTTTTTAGATTCCACATGTAAGTGAGATCACGTGGTATTTGTCTCTCCGTGCCTGGCTTATTTCACCTAACATAATGTCCTCGAGGTTCATGCATGCTGATGCAAATGACAGGATTTCTGGGGATTTTTTTAATGGCTGAATAGTATTCCATTGTGTATATATACCATTTTTCTTTCTTTCTTTTTTTTAAAAAAAAACAAGAATCAAGATAGTGGAAATTTTATTTTGGTATATTTTTGAAAGATATTCTTTCTTTAAGTTTTAAAACTTGCATTTTTGAACTTACTTAAAGAGAGTCAAAAATTCAGTGTAGTGTCATTGGGCTCGTACATAAAAAGATATATTTAAGGCTCAGTTCTGGGATAGTCTAGAGTGAGAAGAGGAGGAGAAAAAGAAAATGATGAAAAAGAATATTTTAAGTTGAGGTCTTTGGGTTCTGTAAGATAAATCAAGACACTAGTGGCTATTTTTTTTTCCTGTTTATAATTTGCCACCTGAAATGACCAGAATGCGCCCCATCTCTTTCTAAAGATTTGTTTGTTGTTCAGAGCCCATGTGCAAATATTTTGTAAAGAAAATAAAAAGGAAATATGCAAGTGGCATTATGTTGTAACTTGAGGACTCTGTCTTCTGAGTTTTAAAAAAAATGTATGCAATTGACTCATAATCATTGTACATATTTATGGGTACAGTGTGATATCTTGATACATGTGTACAATGTGGAGTGATTAAACCAGGGGGATTAGCAAACTATGTCACCTCAGACATTGATCATTTCTTTGTATGCCACATTTTTAAAAGCCACTCACTTGTCAACAGACGCTCAGGTTGTTTCCCAATCTTGGTTATCGTGAATAATAATAATAAGGCTGCAGTTAAGGTGAGAATGCAGACATCTTTTTGACATACTGATTTCAGATCCTTTGGGTATATACTCAGTAGTGGGATTGCTGAACCGTAAGGCAATTCTATTTTTAGTTTTTTTAAGAACCTCATACTCTTCCAAAATGGCTGTACTAATTTACAATATCACCAGTATTTAAGGCAATTTCTTTTAATCTTTTTTATCTCATGGCACACTTGAACCTATAGTTAAACTTCCATGACACACTTAAATTGTGTCAATAAAAACAAAGAGTAAAAAAAAGAAAAAAGTATACTTCCTGTGCTTTGGACGTCTTTTGATAATAATTTAATTAATGATCTTTAAAATTTTTCCCAGCATGGGTGGCGCCTGTGGCTCAAAGGAGCAGGGTGCTGGCCCCATATGCTGTGGAGGTGGTGGGGTCAAACCCAGCCCCGGCCAAAAAAAAAAAAATTTTCCCAGCACACCTAAGATCCTCTCACAACATACCAGTTAAAAATAACTGGTATAGGGTTTCATTTTCTCTATATCCTCTCCAACACTTACCTGTCATCTTTTCAATAATAGCCAATCTAACAGGTATGAACTGATATCTCATTATAGTTTTAATTTGCATTTTTCTAGTGATTAGAGTTGTTGAGCCTTTTCTTAATATCTGTTGGCCATTTGTATATCTTTTTTAAAGAAATGTTTATTCAAGTCCTTTGCCCATGTCTAACAGAGTTATTTTCTGTTGAATAGTTTTGAGTACCTTCTATATTTTGGAAATTAGTCCCTTATCCAGTGTATGATTGCACATTTTTCTCTCAGTCCATGAGTTGTCTCTTGACTCTATTTCCTTTGCTGTGCAGAAAGAAAATAATCATTCTAATTTGCATTTAATGTTAATAAGTTTAAACATCTTTTCTCCATTTATTACTAAATGCATTCTCTTATAAATGACTAGTTCCTTGACCAAGTTTTACATTGTAGTGTTTGTTATTCCTCCTAGTGATTTTTTTAAGGGTTCTTTGTATATTATGGGTACCTGCTATGCCAAGCTTCCTTTTAAAAATAATTGAATTGGCTCGGTGCCTGTAGCTCAGAGGCTAGGGGGCCGGCCACCGGGCTGGCAAGTTTGAACCTGGCCTGGGCCTGCCAAACAGCAATGACAACCTCAGCAAAAAAATAGCCAGGTGTTGTGGCTGGTACCTGTAGTCCCAGCTATTTGGGAGACTGAGGCAGGAGAATTCCTTAAGCCCAAGAATTTGAGGTTGCTGTGAGCTGTGACGCCATGGCACTCTACTTAGGGTGACATAGTGAGACTCTGTCTCAAAAATAAATAAATAAATACTAAATACATAAAATAAAAATAATTTGAATTAAAAATAATTAAGTTTAATTTTTAATTAAAAATAAATTAAAAGTTATAAATATCAACACCTAGACTATTGAAGATGAGTAGTTACATCTGTGGGTCCTAAAGTCAGACAGACCTGATTTGAATACCAACACTACAGTTTACTAATTAAATGACTTTCATCAAGGTACTCAACCCTTTAAGCCTTAATTTCCACATCTGTAAAACAGATAATAATGGTACCTATCCTTTATAAAGTTGTGAAAATTAAACGAGAATGCCCTCAAAATGTTTTAACACAGTTCCTGGAGCATTGAAAATGTTCAGTAAATGTCAACTATTGTTTTTATCAATGTTAATCCAAAAGCCAGTAGTACAAATGAAATGCAGTACTATTATTATTGTTACATATAACTGACTTTAGTGCTAAATTACACTAAAATGGCACTGTGATTTAAAAAAATATGTCATGTGAACAAAGCTATTTTCCGTTTGAGCATATGTAATTTGTTCAGTTAGAAACCAATGCGAGAACTTTCAGTCTCTGTGACCACTAGTGCTGATGTGGATGGTCTCCCGCCCACCCCAAATACATAGAAATACCAGATAAAATACATACCTGAGATGAACGGGGAAGGAAATCTCTGGTGTTGGAAACCAAGAGAACTCAGTGGCAGTGAAGTGAGCTGGGGGTGAGTTCATGGTAGTCCACAGAGGGATCTAATTTGGACATGGGATGGGAATTGGGATTGTCCCACCTACATGGGAGGCGGAGATGAACACTAGTCTGCCGCAGGCAGAGAACTAAGTAGAGCCGAGAGCCTCAAAATTGAGACTGGTTCTTTGAAATAGAAACCTGGGAGCTCTGGCCAGCAAAGTGTTAAGGAAACTGACCCTGAGACTAAGCAAACAATGTATTGATACTAGACAAAGTGGACTCTAACGGGCTTATTTTTTAATGATACAAAGAAATGACTCATCAAGATGCTATGTGGCCCGCGGGCCATAGTTTGAGGACGCCTAGAACCTCTAAATACCCCAAATAAAAAACTAACAAAATTACAAGGTGCTATTAATAAATCTACCTCTAAAATAGGGATTTTTTAAAAAATCATGTATCTCTCAGAAAATGAAAGCCTGAGCAAACAAAGATTACTAAGAATGTGGAATGTTTGAATAACTCAGTTAACAAGCTTGATCTAAAGACATGTATAGAAAGCTGTGACCCGTAAACAGGGAACACACATTCTGTCCGGGTTGTAGGAAATATTTACCAAGATCGATGTGTACTTGGCCGCAAAGGAGATTTCAACAAATTCCAAAGGAATGCTCATCAGCTGTTCCAGTCTGACTAGAGCAGACGTTGGGGAGGTAAGCTTCGGAGGAACTTAAATATTAGCACACTGACGGGCAGTAGAGAGCCACTGAAGGATTGGGGGCAGGAAAGCTGCAGGATCTTCACGAAGACGGACATCTGGAATTGAGGCCAAGTTTCTAGTCCCTTAATGTTCAAGGTCTAATGAGAAAACCAGGTCTAACTGAATCATGAGTTTGTGCAAAGTGAAGGCCAGATGAATCACTGGGGGCAGCAGTAGTTCAAAGAAAGCAAAGTGGGAGCATTCAGCTGCTGCAAATCCATGGTCAGTAACGCGGCCAGTGAACGCAGAGCACCTGGGGCCACAAGGGTCCGCAAGCACTGGGCTCACCGGGCAAAGTGTGATTCAGTTCTAGAAAGTCACCACTATCCTCATTAAACTACGAGTTAGATTTTTTGCATGTGTTTTAAATTTCATTTTGAAGCTTCTTTTGAATTTCTGGTTAATGATCTAACTGCACTAGCTGTTTTTACCAAGCTTTATGTTTGCTTGTGTAATAATAGAACAGGAAAAGACAGCGCTGTAAGTCTGACACGGTTTTTTTTTTCTTTTTTGGCTGGAGCTGGGTTTGAATACACCACCTCTGGCATATGGGGCTGGCGCCCTACTCCTTTGAGCCACAGGCGCCGCCCGACCGGTTTTCTTCCATGTATTTATTCATGTTGGAGAAGTTCTAGTCTAATAGGTTCTCCTCACTCTTTTGCATGGAAAATGAAGCCCAAAAAGGTAACAAATAATTGTGGTAATAGAAATTATTAATTATTAACACTAGAACTTTTAGAACATGTGCTGTGCATTAGTCATTATACTAAGTATCCTCCATGTGTTTGCTCATTTCTGCCTTGCAACTATGCTAAGATATCAGCCCTACTTACTTTTCCTATTTACCAATAAGGAAATTAAAACTTAGAGGGATTAAGATGCTTGTCCAAGGTCACAAAGACCATAAACCCAGCGACCAGGTTTGGAAAACAAGGTTTTGTAACACCATAGCATGAGCTGTTAACCATTTTGCTATTCCTGTTTGACCTGGCCACCCAGGTTGCAACCCAGCCCAATTTAGACTAAAGATCTCTTGACTTGTGTCTAGTATATTTATTCCTTTTCTCACCTCAGGCCTCTATTCTCTACATTTCTGTGAAAGTTTACAGCTCAGCTACTCAGGAGGCTGAGGCAAGAGAATCACTGAAGCCCAAGAGTTTGAGGTTGCTGTGAGCTGTGATAGTATGGCACCCTACCCAGAGTGACAGAGTGAGACTCTGTCTCAAAGAGAAAGAAAGAAAGAAAGTATACAGCTAAATCTACAGAGTAGTTCTAGATTGTATTAAAGAAAAACTTTTAATTAGGTACATCTGCTGTGTTGGAAGTTCAGAATAATTACTGATATTTCCACTTTAATTTGGGAAAACCTTCTGACTTTTCAGATTCCCCAGGATGTTTAAATTAGATATTTAACATGTTTTTTTAGATGTGTTAAATATCTCTGTCACCTATAGCACACACCAGGTGTTCAGATTTCAGTCCAGATACTGGCCCAGTACGAATCTGTTGGATGGATAAATGAAAATCTAGAAGCACTTTCTACTTTCCACTTATGAACAGTTTAGATTTCAGAAGGCTATTTTCAAGGACAGGTTCATGTAAGTCCATAGTGACTAAAATGGATGAAAGTATTTCCCAAAAGTCCCCAGAAGCATTTCCACTAAAGATGGGTAATAAATAAGTCCTGTGAAACTTTCAAATCAGGTCTATTTTTCTCCTTTGAGGTCACATACCATCTATCAGACATCCTTTCTATAATTGTTTTGGTCTACACTGAAAATATGCTAAAGTATTAACCCTCCTCTTTGATGACATCTGCAGTTGTTTTAGGTTACACCTTATCTAAGTGACTCACTTGATAAACCATGATATTAAATCAGCTCTCCACCTACTTAGTACCTGTACCAGTGGAACTCAGCGGGTCAGGAGAAAACCCACATGTAATGCTTTCTTTTAAAATTCATTATTAATTACAAAG
The DNA here is from genome assembly GCA_963574585.1 of Otolemur crassicaudatus. Classification (NCBI taxonomy): domain Eukaryota; kingdom Metazoa; phylum Chordata; class Mammalia; order Primates; family Galagidae; genus Otolemur; species Otolemur crassicaudatus. The sequence goes on along the minus strand of CAUYQS010039309.1, from coordinate 6,254 downwards.
GGAAAAATAATAACTTTGTAGTGGAGAACCCCTGCAGATACCATGTGCCCCATGATTTGACGTGCTGAGATACAACATCCCTTATGTGGTATTCTTACCAAAAATACATACCGGAATTAAATTGTCAGGAAACAAGGCTAATTTGGGGAACATTATATGACTGACTTTCTCAAAAGTGTCACTGTGAGAAATGCAGATTGAAGATTAGTTAGTAATTATAAACCCAGATTAAAGGAGACTAAGGAAACATCATAATTTAATGGAACTTGGGGCCATAAATTGGATTCTGGTCCAGAAAAGGACATTACTAGGACTATCTACTGAAGTAGAAAAGTGTCTGTGGTTTAGTTAATAATGGTAGATTGATGATTTCCTAATATTGATGATGGCACTATGGTAATGTAAGATGTTAACATCTGGGGAGGTGGGGTGAAGAGTATATGGGAATTCTTTTAACTATTTTGCATCTTTTTTGTAATTCTTAAATTATTTCAGAACTGAAAGTTAATTAAGAGAAATATATGTTTAAACTGATAATCACTACCCTTGAATATTGCTCAGGCAATATACCATATTTCCCTAAAACTTTCATTCTTTCAAACTCTTAGACGGTTATTTCAAACAGTCTTGAAAGAACCTAGAAACACTCTTAAAAGAATCTTCAAACACTTTTGCAACAACCCTTCCATAGCTTCTTCCCCAGGCACATTTAGTGTGAAAATAGAGGCAATTAGTAGAATTTCCCCAGAGCCATTTCCAGGCATCTGTGACCCTTTACTCTGCTTTCTGTCCTGCCCTTTGGTGTCCCTGCACGTGGCCAGGGCCAAGCCCTCCACTTGTTAAGTGGTTTTTTTTTTCTTTTTTTCTTTTATTGAATGGTAACTATGTACATTAATGCACTTCTAGGGTACAGTGCGGGGTTTTCACATGCAATCCGAAATACTTCCATCAAACTGGTCAACACAGCCTTCATGTCATTTTCTCAGTTATTGTTTTAAAACGTTCACATTCTACTCTTTGAAACTTTCATTAAAATGTATGTCAGATATTCCTACTCAGTTCTACATGTCTTTAACCTCTCTTTCATGTTTTCTTGATGTTTCTGAACTATATTCTGTATAGCTTGTTTCTGAATCATATTCTTCTATAAAGCTTCTTTAGCTATATCTTCCAATTTAATAATTCTCTCTTTAGCAGCATCTTTCTTTTCTCTACTGTTTACATTGCCTTATTAATTTCAATTTATATATCTATTACGTCTACAAGTTCCTAAATTTCTTTAAAAATTTTTCTACATGTACATTTTATTATTTTAAAATTTCTTATTCTTGTTCATATTCTCAAGTTTTTCCTTTATTTCTCAAAATATTAAATACAATTTATCTTAAGTGCCTGATAATTCCAATAAATAAAGCATTTGCAAATCTGATTCTTCTGTTTATTGTTTCTTCTAGTTTTCATTCAAATTGTCATTGTTCCTTATGTATTTTATTAATTTTGACTGTAGGCTGCTTATTTTACTTATTACATTATTGGTGGGAATTCTTGGGGACCTGGCTTAAAATTCCTGTCAGAATATTGGGATTTGTTTTGCTCAAACAATATGACTACAGAACCACTAATATGGAGTCCCTTTATATTATTTATTTGATATTTTTTTAGACACAAAGGTATCATGGATTAGATTCTAAACCCACATGAAGTCAGTTTCAGTTTCAAATTTTTAGGAGAGATTGCCCTCATCCCCTCCCAGCACTGGGGCAAATTTCTTTGTAGTGCCCTCAGGATGGTGGTGTTACGTCCTATTTATGTTACACTGAAGGTATAGCCCTTTTGGTAGGTAGCTTTATGTTGAGTGTTTTCTGTTGGCTTCTGTTCCTTACATGGATATTCAGCTTCACTTCCTGACTTCTGCTTACCAAATAGTAGCTCAGATTTTCCAGGGTTCAACAGAAAAGACAGGAAAAAAGACAAGTTTGGCAATTGCTCTACAGGGTCACGACTCTCACTTTGCTTTTGATCTTTGAGGATTCCTTCCTTAGGTACCAGTTGATAGAGTTTTTTTTCCTCTAGCATTCTGGGTTTTTCTTTTTTTTTTTTTTCAACTTAAACATCACTCAAGGTTATGTATAAGCCACACCACCAGAAACAAATAAAAAAAATTTGTTTACAGTAGCAAAAAAATTGAAAATGATCTGAATATTTACTAATAAAAAGCTTATGGTACACATACCTCATTAAATGTCATGTAATGATGAAAATAAATGTAGTTGGTATACATGTAGTTACATGGAAATATATTTAACACATACTTTTAAATGAAAAAAGATAGTTGCATGACAGTTTCCACAATATGATTCTGTTTGTGTTTTTAAAAATGAGAAATGTATGTGCTTTTGCAAGAACACATATTTTTATTCATATGTACAAAAAAAGATCTAGATGTTTACATACTAAAATTAAAGAAATTTGTTTATATCTTTTTTTTTTTGCTTTTTAAAATGAGAGTGTGTTCCTATCCTACTTATGTTTACTTAAAAGTAAACATAAATTTAAAGGATTAAATGAGGTAAGGCATATAAAGTACTTAGTATGATGCCTGACACATAAGACCTTAATAAATTTCCCCTTGTATTACTACTTTCATTTAAAAGTAGAAGTTATTGATATATAGTGGCTTATAGCATGATGTGATGTTGGTTTGTGATGCTGTTCAAATCAATAGCAGACCTCATGCTAGAAACCGTCTTTCAATTAAAAATACTGATCTCCTCGCAAATTATAATTTATAGATCACTTGTTTCACTTGCTGCTTTCAGATATAAATAGGTATCTGAAAAAAGGATCTGTGATCAAATGAGTTTTTAAAATTCTGGGTTACAGGGTTGCATCTATGGCTCAAAGGAGTAGGGCACCAGCCCAATATGGCAGAGGTGGCAGGTTCAAACCCAGTCCCAGCCAAAAACTGCAAAAAAAAAAAAAAAAAAATTCTGGGTTACCCAAAGGATAATAGTTTTTTTTTCTTTTTTTTTTTATTTGACACTAAGAGCTACAAAATCCTCATATTCATTCTGAATCTCAAAGAGAGAGACTTTATAGGAAGCACACTCCAAATGTATTGATCCCAGAATCCTTTTTTTCAAGCATCCCCAGGGACTTCTTTTTCATGAAACATTCCTTTTACAAAAATTTCCCAAGACCATAATATATATAACATACTATGATATCCATGTACAGACTCTGAACAAATTTTGAGTTTTATAACCAGGTTGCCAGGATGCTTAATGGATAGTGCCTCCTCTTCTGTCCTTTAATTAGTCTAGAATGGATTCTAAGTATAAACACTGAGTTGTTTTGTAAGTGAAGGCAAGAGACCGTCCCTGTCTATGTCTGAGGGCACAGAAGGCTTCACTGCATTGGCACTGATTACGGGTGAAAACGGCGATGCCTCAAGAGCTGCTCCTCAGCATCAGGTAACGTAGAGCCAAACAAAAGGGCAGGCATGGAAAATAAGAGGAGAAAAGAACAAGACCCCTGATGTCCTTGCTCCTGCTGACTGTTACCACACAACCAAGGACCCTGCTGGTTGGGAAAAAAATACACTGCCATCTGTAATCGGATGAAAAAATATTTGTTGCACATGTTTGGACTGCATAAAGGAAAACGTAACGAAGACAGAGATATCAAAACTAAACATGCAATTTGTTAGCTGTGAGCTACATAAATAAACTATGTAAATAATGAATGTATATATCATGCTAAGTATCCCCTTCCTCTAACTTTTACATCTGCCACTGGCACCATGTTTGCAGAGAGCTGTTGTCTTGGCATTCTTCATTCTTTTGAAAATATGCCATTCAAACTTGTAAGTTTGTTCTTAAAACATCAAGTAACTGAAGGGAAATTATGGAGAAGAAAAGAAGACAGAACACAATTTCTGACATCCTCGTTCCTGCTGGCTGTTAGCGCCTTCTGATACAACCATCCCCAGGGCATAAACATTTTTGTCTTGGATGGTAGATGAGGAAGAGAGAGAAATTACAAGCTGGAGATGTAGAATGGGGACCTGTAATTTAGACAAAAAGGAATTGCTTCCATTTGTAACCTTGGAGGTTAGTATAGTTTTGCTTCCATAATATGTGCAAATAAACTTGACCCAAATTATTTTAGCTTGTGATGAAGAAGGGGATCTTTACATCCAAGAACTGCCGGAAAAATAGTGAACCTTCTCTGGAATACAATTTTTTAAAAACTCTCTGGAAGGAAAAGATCTCTGATTACATCAAAAAGCTTTCTCATTCTAATCCATAAAGAAGTTGAATTAAAGTGAATAGAAGAAGCTCCTCTACTGCCTGACATTGTACCACGACTTTTTTTTTTCCCCAGTGATATACAAAGCAAAAGAGAATTTGGAATCTTTAATTCTTTATGCATGAAACTGCCAACTAAATACAATGTATCCTGACTCTTACCTCTGAATAGATGCGATGAGGTGAGTGTACAGGTGAGGAGTTAGACAAATTACTGTCTGAGTCCAAGAAATTCTCCATTCTGACAAGGCTGAACTTGATCATTCTAGTAATAATAAGTAACAGAGCCTGAAATATATCTTCTATTGTCTCCTATTTATTAAAATTATTCATCTACTCTCTCCTGCTACCCATGGAAATGACAGTGAATAATAGCTGTCTGTTAACAGAAAAGCAAATGTAATGCTGTAATGGTGCTTGAAGCCTCCTGTGATGCTGGAGTTTTTAGAAATCATTAATAACAAATTAGCAGCAATCCCACAGGCAGCCAATAACTCCTTTCTTTGGTAGGTAAAAGTAATAACACACTAAGTCATTTGTCCCAGCCTTCAGTAATTTTCTTTTTTGTTTATTGAATGGTAACTATGTACGTTAATGCACTTCTGGGGTACAGTGTGGGGTTTTCACATACAATCCGAAACACTTCCATCAAACTGGTTAACATAGCCTTCATGTCATTTTCTTAGTTATTATTTTAAAACATTCACATTCTACTCTTAGAAAGATTCACTTTTACCCTTGTAAGATAAACCTCAGAAGTGATCCCTCCAATCCTCCTCCCTCTACCCACTACCCCCTCCCCTCTCCCTCCCCCCTTCCCGTATTCTTAGGCTGTTATTAGGTTATAGCTTTCATATAAAAGGTATAAATTAGTTTCATAATAGGGATGTGTACATTGGATACTTTTTCTTCCATTCTTGTGATACTTTGCTAAGAAGCTCCATCCATGTGAACATGAAGGAGGTAAAGTCTCCATCCTTCTTAATGGCTGCATATTATTCCATGGCGTACATATACCACAGTTATTGATCCATTCGTGGATCGATGGGCACTTGGGCTTCTTCCATGACCTGGCAATTATGAATTGGGCTGCAAGAAACAATCTGATACAAATATCTTTGTTGTAATGCGATTTTTGGTCATCTGGGAATATACCTAATAAAGGAATTGCAGGGTCAAACGGCAGATCTATTTTTAGTTATCTAAGTGTTCTCCAGATGTCTTTCCAAAAGGAACATATTAGTTTACATTCCCACCAGCAGTGTAGAAGTGTTCCCTTTTCTCCACATCTACGCCAGCATTTCTGGTTATGGGATTTTCTGATATAGGCTAATCTCACTGGAGTTAGATGGTATCTCCAAGTAGTTTTGATTTGCATTTCTCTGATGATTAAGGATGGTGAGCATTTTTTCATATATCTGTAGGTTGTGCGCTGATCTTCTTTAGAGAAATTTCTCTTCAAATCCCTTGCCCACCCTGAGATGGGATCACTCATTTTCTTCTTGCTAATACGTTTAAGTTCTCTATGGATTCTGGTTATTAAACCTTTGTCGGAGACATAACCTGCGAAAATCTTCTCCCATTCTGAGGGCTGTCTGCTTGCCTTACTGTGTTCTTGGCTGTGCAGAAGCTCTTTAGTTTGATCAGGTCCTAATAGTGTATTTTTGATGTTGCTTCAATTGCCCGGGGTATCCTCCTCAGAAAATGTTCACCCAGGCCGATTTCTTCAAGTGTTTTCCCTACACTTTCTTGTAGTATTTTTATGGTTTCATGTCTTAAGTTTAAATCTTTAATCCAGGGAGTGTCTAACTTAGTTAATGGTGAAAGGTGTGGGTCCAGTTTCAGTCTTCTACAGGTTGCCAGCCAGTTCACCCAGCACCATTTGTTAAATAGGGAATCTTTTCCCCACTCAATGTTTTTAATTGGCTTGTCAAAGATCAGGTA
>CAUYQS010039308.1:0-50295 GCA_963574585.1 Otolemur crassicaudatus | reverse complement strand
GGCGCCCGCCACAACGCCCGGCTATTTTTTGGTTGCAGCCGTCATTGTTGTTTGGCGGGTCCGGGCTGGGGATTCGAACCCGCCACCTTAGGTGTACGTGGCTGGCGCCTTAGCCGGTTGAGCTATAGGCGCCAAGCCGAGAAAATAGATTTTTGAGTAATGGGTGAATTAAGGTATATTCTTCCTTGGGTCAGTGTCTCTCAAAGTGTGTACTATAGGACTCAAACTCCCCCTGATTTTAATGTGTTATAAAAAAAAAAGTGGAGGGGGAGATCTATGAGATTTATCATTTAAATTAGGAAAATATTCATCAGATCAAAGCTCTAGATGTCGTCTTTTTACAGACGCTTATGTTTTCCAGAGCTTTTTAAATATGCTGAAGTCAATCATAACTGTCCAAGAGGACGATACAGGATACAGTGATTCCTAACTTACTAGCCACAGAACTCTTCTTTTTTCTTTTCTTTCCTTTGTTTTTTTTTTTTTTTTTTTTTGGCATCATTAGTGTTTATTAGAATGTACCTTAATACAGGTGCTGGGGCTTGCCCTTAGTGCTCTTAATGTATAAAGCCCAGACATTCTGCCAATTTTTCTTAAGCAATAACGCCAAGTAGTTAACAGCCAGGGGGGTGTTGTACGCCAGCTCATCATCTGTTGTCTCCACGTGGCCAACAGCCACACCCAAAGAACCTTCTTCATCTGGAACTCAGTGGTGGACTTCACCTCATCAACTTTGACCACGATGTTTTCATTGTGGGTCAGCAGGGAAGGAAATCTGCCAGCCTTCTTTAGACCAGGGCCAACGTCAGGGGATCTGCTTGATAAGAGACTCTTAGGCCAAAAAGGCATCATACTTCTTGACCAGCTTCTTGTTTTTGTTCAGTTTCTTCAGTGCCTCAATATCCATGTGGGGTATGTCCATAGCCTTGGCCTTGTCATAGTGCTGCTGGTCCCCCAGGACACACACTGAGAACATGGGACGGGGAGTGGACGTAAGCCTGACAGTGCCAGAGAAGAGTTTGTCCTTCTGAGGATCGTAGTTCTTCAAGCTGATCTGCAGCTCCACCATTTCCAAAAATGTCCAGAGCTTATGCTATTCCCATGCAGGACTTCCCACACTGCCTCGTACAGCATGTCATGAGAGACTCTGCTGCTCATGGTTGCTCATGCTGCAATAACCAGAAAAGAGCAATTCTGTTCCTTAAGCATCTTAAGGAACTGATGACACAGTAAGTCCTTACTTAACATCTTCAACAGGTTCTTGGAAACTGTGACATTAAATGAAATGAGTTTTACCATATGCTAATTGCTATACATGAAGGCTAACTTCTGACATATTTCTGGTCACAAAAATATCATTAAACATCTAAATAAAGAGCTATGGGCCAGTATAAGTGTCTTAACACAATAATTACGTAAACGAGATGAGGTATATATTCACCAGTGTGATGTAAGCGTTCCTAATTCTATATGAAATCAGCACATTGTACCCCATATATGTACATTAATGTATACATAAATGTGCATTAATATATACATGATCTATGTGTTTATGATTTAATAATAATAAAAGATTTATTAAAAAAAGAGCCAAAACACTTCAAATATTAAACATTGAAATAAATATGTGCTATGCACACATTTAAGAAAGATAAACAAGTAGGATACTTATTTACCAGATTTTTGGTGAATCAGTGAGTGATGGTAGTCATAGTGGTGGTGAGTTAAATCAAGAAATAAATGTTTCAGGCTCAGCACCTGTAGCGCAGTGGCTAGGGCACCAGCCACATATACCACATATACCAGGGGCTGACATGTTCAAAACCGGCCTGGACCTGCTAAACAACAATGACAACTACAAAAAAAAAAAAAAAAAAGGACACAGCCAGACATTGTGTCAGGTGCCTGTAGTCCCAGCTAATTGGGAGGCTGAGGCAAGAGGATCACTTAAACCCAAGAGTTTGAGGTTGCTGTGAGCTGTGACACCATGGCACTCTACCCAGGGCCAGGACTCTGTCAGAAAGAAAAGAAAAGAAAAGAAAGAAATGTTTTGCAAAGGAAAAGTTTTAAGGAAAACTTCTTCCCTCCATGCTATTCAACAAACAAGGAGTGTTTGGTGAGCACTGCATCATTTGTTGTCATAAATCTGTATGATTATCTTATACTTTATGATAAATTTTTATTTTGCAATAATTCATATTCATTTATTCATTCATTTTTCTAGCCCACTTATTCCAGTCTGGGGTGGAGGGTAACTGGAGCCTATCCTGGGGAGTTCAGGACACAAGGTGGGAACCAACCCTAGACAGGACACCATTCTATCACAGGGTACGCTCACACCCACACTCACTATAACTAGGACCATTTAAATATGCCAGTTAACATACCAGGCACATGGGAGGAAATCTAATCAGACATGGGGAGGATGTGCAAATTCCACATTGACAGTACTCCTAACTGGGAATAGATTTCTTTTCTCATTAATGTTGTAGTGAAATGACATTGAACAAAATGACATTATTTGAGGACCTACTGTATTCTAAAATCGAGTTGCCAATTATTAAAATGTAGTCCATGGGGTGGTGCCCATAGCTCAGTCAGCAAAGGTGCCAGCCACATACACCTAGGGTGGCGGGTTCGAAGCTGACCCGGGTCTGCTAAGCAACAATGACAACTACAACCAAAAAATAGCCAGGTGTTGTGGTGGGCGCCTATAGTCCCAGCTACTCTGGAGGCTGAGGCAAGAGAATTGCTTGAGCCCAGGAGTTGGAGGTTGCTGTGAGCTATGATACCATTGTACTCTACCCAGGGCAACAGCTCAAGACTCTGTCTCAAATAAATAAAAATAAATAAATAAAATAAAATGTAGTCCATGGGTCAGAAGCACCAATATCACGAGAGAACTTGTTAAAGCCAGGCATGGTGGCTTGTCCCTGTAGTCCCAGCTACATGGGAGGATCCCTTGAGCCCAGGAGTTCAAGAGACCAGCTTAGGCAACATAGTGAAGTCCCATCTCTAAATTTAAAAAAATAAATAAACTTCTCAGGTCACACACATCTCAGGCTTCTGAATCAAAATCTTTATTTCAGTATGATACCCACCTATTACATTTTAAAAGCAATACTAGAAACTATGGTTTTACAGTTTTAATTTAAGCTAAAAGATTCAGAAGTTAAAATAAATCATAACATTTAGGTTCAAGTCAAGTAACGTCAAGTTTACCTCTTCCTTTGTCATTCATTATGTTCAGATGTTTGCTTTTACTTCTCATTTGTCCTTGTGGGCTGGGAGAGAAGAGAGACCAGACAATTGAAAACCAAATTTATGAAAGATACAGTAATTGACTCATCTTCCAAATGTCTTCAAAATCTTAAAGAAACATCACTTTAGAGCCAGAAATATAAACCAGGAAAAAGTCTTTCTTTTTATTTCTGATTCTTAATAGAAACAATGATCTTTACCATCTTTTTTTTTTTTTTTTTTTTTTTGCGACAGAGCCTCATGCTGTCACCCCGGGTAGAGTGCTGTTGCATCACAGCTCACAGCAACCTCCAACTCCTGGGCTTAAGCGATTCTCTTGCCTCAGCCTCCCGAGTAGCTGGGACTACAGGCACCCACCATAAAGCCCGGCTATTTTCTGGTTGTAGTTGTTGTTGTTGTTTTGGCAGGCCCAGGCTGGTTTCAAGCCCGCCAACTCTGGTGTATGTGGCTGGTGCTTTAGCCGCTTGAGCTACAGATGCCGAGCCTATCATGATTTTTAAATATATCTGTGATTCTCTCAAGGAGCATCGGATTCTTTATTATTTTTATGATTTTTCATGAATATGATGATGACTTCCCAAGTACAAAACCAAGCACTTGTTCTTCCACACCAGTTTGCAAAGTTAGGTGGGAATAAATGGCAAACTTTGACTGCTGTTTACTGTAAGTAGATTTCTGAGGGCCTTGCATAAAATTTACAACATAAGCTCTGCCTTCTAGATATGTATTTATTTACAACTCCCATGATCCATGGCCAAATAGTTCTCTTACATTTGTAAGTGCTTATTATGAATAGCAGCCGCGGAGTTGTTCTTTACGTCACTATCGGCAGATACTGTTTGAAACCTTACAAGAGCCTTAAATGGGTTCATATAAATTTTTATCATGTACCCCCAGTTCACATGGCTAAGGAACTCCGTTGTTATTCTCAAGACCCCCTCTTATTGTTACTGTTACACAATTGCACCATATGATAAGAAATACGCTCCTGATTTTATTCTCCAGCTATTACTCTAATCTGCCATCCTCCCTCTCTGACATCTCAGAAAGAGAACAGGCAGTCCCCAAGTTACAAACACCTGACTGACATACAACTCACACTTACAAATGGCGCTATTTCAGGTAACAGATAAAAGTATCTATTTCAACTTACATACAAATTCAGTTTACGAAAACACCCACATCCCCTTGTTTGTAGCCCAGGGACTGCCTGTAATCAGATTTTAAAAGGTGGTCATGAGGCAAATTATAAATAACATTCACATTATTTCTATTTGCAAAAAATCTTTCCAATTCCCAGTTTGCTGGTCCCCTTTGTAAAGTTGTTGAGGATGTAAGATTAAAAAGTCTTAAGACTTCCAGCGGACCAGACAGTCTTCTCCCCAGAGAAAGCAGTGCAGGCACTGTGCATTAGAGAGACGGGTGGCTGTGGAGCAGAAGCAACATCAGGGCCATGTCCATAATTAGCATGGATGGATACACAGTGTACCCCACTCACCGTGCAGTATTTGGCTCTGAGAAGACCCTAAGTCTAGGGATAATGCTTTGATGCATCTCCAGTGCAATGAGAGCCTGTGAACAGGGGACCCTAGCTGTGGTCTGTAATGCTAAAGAGATGCTTGTTCTTGTGTACATGCCCTTGATGTTTAAGGCTTTCAGTTGTTAGAAAACTCATTTGATTCAAAAATTCAGCCTGACTTTCCTATAAAGCTGAGACTTCTGGATGATATTTGACCATTACAAAATAGTCAATAACTAGCTATTTCATTCAGGCATCTAAAGCATAGGGTAATAAACCTGAATTAGACCTCAAGTTCTTAAAGGGCTATCATGTAAGCCATGTTCACTGAATTAGGATTTATGCAATGTTTTTGCACTGTTACTGCTCACCTTCCATCTTTCTGGACCCACCTCAGATTCTGCTGCTTACATCAAGCCATATTTGATTTCCCCAGCCTGATAGCTGTTCCTCTTTTAAAGCTCTAAACTAAGTTGTATCTCCCTCATGGTACATATCCTACTGCTCTACCTTGTGCTGAGTATGTGTTAACATGAAGGTAATTATAACGCCTACCTCATATAATTGTTAACAGGATTTTTCCCATATTTTTAATTAAATCATAGCTGTGTACATTAATGCATTTATGGGGTACAGTGTGCTGATTTTATGTACAATTTGAAATATAAACAAGTAAAATTACATAAGGTTCTTAGATCAGCGTCTGGTGCATAGTATATGAACATACTAAGGAATTGGTAGCTACTAACATCATTGTTACTTATGCTATTAGAAGTCTTTTCCTACTTTATAAATAAATTTGATGGATTTTATTCTAGAAACTTCATGGTTCATTTTTTACTTTTACTTTTTAACTTTAAAAATGTTTAATGAACAAATAAAAATTGTGGTATTTCAAGGTATAAAATGTAATGATTTGATTTACATATACCTTATGTACTCATGGCCATAGTCCAATGAACTAACACATCCATCACCCCCATGGCTTCTCTTTGTGTGTGCATGGTAGTGGAAAACACTTAAAATCTGCTCTCTGGGGCGGCACCTATGGCTCAAAGGAGCAGGGTGCCAGCCCCATATGCCAGAGGTGGCGAGTTCAAACCCAGCCCTGGCCAAAAACTCCAAAATAAATAAATAAATAAAATCTGCTCTCTGATCAAATTTCAAGTAAACAATGCAGTAGTATTAACTGTATCACTGTGCACACATTAGATTTCCAGAACTTATAACTGTTTGCTAATATTTTATGATTTTTTTGCAATAGCATTTATGTGAGAGCTTCTTTCATAGTGATTTTTTTGGTACAATCTTTGCCTTGATCCATTATTTCATAAAGGGTCAACAAGACAATGATATTATAAATCTAATTTTTTTAATTTATCCATCATTCTACTCACAATTAGACAAAATATTTCTATAGGGAGAAACTTTCCTTCAACAACTATTTGGTTACCCTGAGGTCCAGCTGATACTGAAAAGGCAATTGAACATGCTCCATTTACCATTTTTGAGAATAATGAGTTGGTTTCCCAGTGTTCTCCAATGATAACCTCCTATGAGGTGTGGTGGCTTTATTTCAGTATTTCTATGAATGCACGGATATTTTAATGTATTTGAGGTGTTTTAATCATTGTTATTTATTCTTATTGATACTCAAATTGTCCCGTTATTGGTCAGGGGTTATTTGGCTCCAGAGTCTTTGATGATGTCCCTTCTTATGTGACAAGCTTTCCAGATTCATCTTGCACAGCTTCCCCTTTAGGCAGAAAAACCCACCTTTAACCCTTCCTCCCCTTGTTCAGTAATTAAGTCTGGCCTACAAAAAAGGCTTGACCTTGGGCAAGGCAGCTCAGCTGAGGCTGGTCCTGCAGAACTGAAAGCTGGAGGTTCTGTGTTCACTGCACTCCACCCAGCTGGGTCGATCCTTTGTGTTTGGAGGATCTGAGCGAAGACGCCCTTATTCACTACACATGTCGATGTTTACTCGTGTGAGTAAGGCCACCAGGAAAAGTGTAGTGTTTAATCAACTTTTATCACATGTTTCAACAACATTGAAAGGACAAGCAGAAGAGGAGCCCACAAAGAGACGGTAAAGAAAGACCAACGTGGTGGGAGGAAACCCAGTGCAGCATTCAGGTGTTACTGAAGCCTTTCTGTCTGGATTGTTTCCACATGGTGTCAGCTGCACACTCAGCACAATGCCTGGCTCAGAGAAGGAACTGATAACTGCTCCCTAAACAATGAACAGTCAGTTGTGTCCCTACACAGTGGCCTGCTCTGTGAGTGGCTTGAAGAAGGGAAACTTAGTGGTCGGTGGGGTGGGGTGGGGTGGGGGGAAGTTCATATTTTCTTAGTTCAGTTCTTGATGGGTTTTGTGTGTTTGTTTTTCTCAGTTTCTGAAGTCAGAAGAAACCTAAGAATATTCATGGGCTAAAGGCAAAGAGCAAGAGAGGGAGGAGGGTGATGTTACATTCCGGAGAGAAGGTAGGATTGCCAGTGCAAGACTTGTGAAGTGGCAAAAGCAGTTAAGATTCATAGCACAGGTGGAGATTGGCCTGGAGGACATTCAGTAAAAAGTCCTTGCTTTAGCATAAGAGTGAAATAGGTGACATTAATAATTTTTATGTTGATTTGGCTATGCCTTCTTTCTACTGTTTGCAGGAGCTTATATTCATTTTTATTATGTAGTTACTTATTGATAAAGGACAGATTAGAATTAAAAGAAAGCCCCTACTCTGAAAGTATCATAGATTGGAAAGAGGGTTGAACCAGCATCAAAAGACATGGTTCTAGTCTCAGCAGGAGCGTATACAAACTTTATGTCCAACCTGTATATGCGTTTGGAACCACAGAAATAGCCTTTCTGACTTGTACAATTTATAAGATATTTAAGAGGTATGATCAAGAATACATGCTGATTTGCTGTGAGATGGGAAAAGAAAGAATGAAAAATGACTTCTAGTTTTCTAATTTTGAATAACTGGTAGATGGTAGAAATAGTAGAGAGAAAATAATACCAAATTATTAGGGGGATCCATTGATACAATATATATATATATTCAGTCTATATGTAAATTAAACACATTCGACAAAAGACAATATTCAGAAACTAGTACTTAACATTCCCTGTAAATGTGGAATTTATAGAATAAACTATAATTAGCTAAAATCAGCCAAACTATAATGCGGTCTTAACAGCAGGTGAGTTAAGTGAAAGAAAAAAATACTTTTATTGTTCACTTATAAGAGATGGCAGAAATAGATATACAGAATTTTAACAATTTAAATTTTCTTATATTCTTATTTATCCTGTGGTACCATTGGTCTTGTCATTTAACTTACCCTTTATTTCTTCTGAAACTATTGCATTACAGTAATAGTAGATAAATATAACCCTGGAGTACTATAGATCACTGAAATGTTGGTTGCTTCAAGCAAAAAGAAGTATCAAATCAAGTCAGTTTCTAGATTGCTGTTCTCCTGGGCACTGGTTCATCATTCAGAGCTGTCAGAGAGTCTTGTCACTCCCAAGCTTCTGTGACAAGCAGGACTAATTGTTTGCAGCCCAAGGCGTTGCATGTCCCACTTTTAAAGCCATCAAGACCAGCATTTTCTGAATTATCTCATCACTCTAATTCTTCTATATTAATGGCACAGTGATGGTGTTTTAAATTCCATTGTTTTACGCTAGTAATTCTCCCTTACCTGCCGAGGTTTAATCAAGTATCTATAGATGATTTGGATTACTTCAAACCACCTGTCCTAGTGAGTTTGAGATGCTTTTTAAGCTGTCCTTATTTCAGATGACTTTTTTTTGCAGTTTTTGGCCAAGGTCGGGTTTAAACCTGCCACCTCCGTTACATGGGGCCAGCACCCTACTCCTTTGAGCCACAGGTACCACCCTCAGATGACTTTTTTGAAGAGCATAAACTGCATCGTGATCTTTGGTCCAAACCTTTCAAAAGTCCAGGTATATGAAATCTTATAAAATTCCCCCTGCTTTTAGTGACCTGACCACCTTAAAAAATCATAGAGAACTCATCTGCATGATTTGTTTATCACAGCTTTTGCTGCCTGATATTACTTGCAGTTTTTCATTGTTTGGCCTGTCTTTCTGACCAGATTGAACACTGAGGGAAGAAACTGTCCCAGACTTTTGTTTTACATTCTTTGTGCATGGGATAATGCTGTGTGTATTAAAAATGATCAAATATATGCTGGTAATATAATAAAATAGGATAGAATTGTGGTTAAGAGAAGGGCCTCCCAGGGGTTTGGAGGGATCACTTCTGAGGTTTTTCTTATAGGGGTACAGGTGAATCTTCCTGAGAGTAGAATGTGAACGTTTTAAAGCAATAACTGAGAAAATGACATGAAGGCTGTGTTGACCAGTTTGATGGAAGTATTTCAGATTGCATGTGAAAACCCCACACTGTACCCTAGAAGTGCATTAATGTACATAGTTACCATTCAATAAGAAAAAAAAAAAAAAAAAGATTTTTTAGGCTTTATGCAGGTAGGTGTGGCTATGTTGCCCAGGCTGTCATTTGACAGAAGTGTTCCTTTACTAATATCAGAATAGAAAGATTAAAATCTTACAAACTACTTGCAAAGCTCAGTCAGAAAGGAAGATAACATACTTTTGCAAATATAATTAGAAAGCGATTTTAGAGCATAGATCTACCTTATTATGTTCTTCAGCAGTGGTAGTGGCGTGATGCACAACAAATAAAAGGGTTAGGGATTTTTTCCATGAAATTGTAAGGTGACAGGAAAATATGATTACATCTGGAGATTTGAAAGGTTTTAGGATTTTTTTACAGCAAAAATTAGATGTGCCACTAGATGTGGTTTTTGGTCACTCACAATTGCACAATCATACACATTATAAGTAACTTGAGGAGAGGGGCTTTTGCCTTTATTCTCTTATAGTGCCTTCCAGCAGCTAGTGGGGGCCCCATCTGGCCAGAGACCGTGTGCCCCAGAGTTCCCAGATAGATCCTTATTTCACGCACTTTATTGTTTCAAGTTTAGGCAATTTATTTGATGTGTAACTAAGAGTAATTTAATCTTTCTGCTTTTTAAAGACTTGTCAATTAAGTAAATTCACAGATTCCAAAGAAATCTTTTGTCGGGCCCTGTCCCACTTCTTAGTTTAGAAAAGATGAACACTCAGTACAGGGTACTCAATATCTACGGCTGAGTAATGACACCAGCCATGCCACTCCACACGTCCAGTCCTCAATTTCGCTGTAATAGATGGCGCCAGTTAGTTCACTTAAACAATGACCTTACTGCATTATTTTATAGAATTACAAGTTGTAAAGTTTTGAATTTAAGAAGAACCTTCTGTTGTCAGTTATCTACTCCTGTCCTTCGTTTTGCAAATGGGCAAACAGAAGAGCTTTCTTGTGCCTGCACTGAGACCAGAGTGAAGCCCTGGCCTCGCTGAGCAGATCTCACACCTGCCGCGTGTTCTGTGGGGAGCAGTGCGTGCTGCACAGGCACGGGTCAGGACACACACAGAGTCGTGCCACGGGACAAGATGACTGCTGACGGGTTCCCGGCCCAGGCCTCCTCCTCTCCACAGCCTTCATCCCGTCAGCTCACCTTCCTTGAATCTTGCTCTTTATAGAGCCCTTCTCCTACTTTCATCCTTGAGTCCCCTTCTCTGTGGCTTTTTTCTCTCTCATTTCCCTTCTTCCTGCTGTTTCTGCTCTTGCTACTTGTCGAGTCTCCTTTATCCAGGAAAATACCAAAGTTACCTCTCCTGACCTCTTTTCTGTTTTTGGTCTTTTTTCAAAACAGTCTCACTTCAGTTGCCTCTCGATAGAGTGCTGCAGTGTCATGGTCACGGCAACCTCAAACTACTGGGGTCAAGCAATTCTCTTGCTTCAACCTCCCAAGTGGCTGAAACTACAAGCATGCACCACCACACCTGGCTACTTTTTCTATTCTTTGTGGAGAGAGACTCTCACTAGTGCCCAGGCTAATCTTAAACTCCCGGCCTCAAGTGATCTCCCACATTAGCCTTCCAAAGTGTTAGGAGTACAGGCATGAGCCACCATGCCCAGTTTATAGAATAGGGCACATAATTATTTACCAAAACAAAAAATAAATACTGAGAAAAGTAGTATTGTTTTAACTTTGTTTTACTGATTAATGTGTAGCTTAATAGAAAACAGGTAGAATTTCGTATCTGTGTATTTCTTTAATCTGTTACAGCACATTTTAGTTGAAGTACATGGTGAAAGTCTAAACATCTAGCCTTATAAAAATATGTAGTTGAAGGGAAGGATGTTTTAATAGCTTTTTTAGATAATTTTGTATCTTCTTTGGCACTGTACCAAAACTCACCCTGTGGTTGTTCTTGTGGGTTAGCTGCAGTGTGGACGCTGCAGTCATACAAACCTTCCTACTATCATATTAAATCCGTGAGTACGTCTTGCAGTTTGAGTGAGCCGTGGACCTGCCTATGGTTTTGTTACATTCTGCATTGGTCTTTGGGAAACAGAGGCCCCCTGAGTTGTATAGGTCCTCCATGTTGTCAAATTGTAATCCACAGTATAAAAATATTACATTTGCTAGCGTCACCAGTAATCCCATCAAAAAATCAACAGATATTGGGAGGCCAATACAGTTTCACAAAGTTCTAATTTTTACTCGAAAACCTGAATTTTGTCACTGGCAATAAATTCTGTCAGTTGATTTTTGGTTTGGTTCATTCTTTTAGACAGGCTTACTTTCTTCATTTTTAAGAAAATGTCTCCCAAATACCCAAATCCACATAATCACAGTTTCTCTCTCAGTTGTGCTTTCAGGTAGAAAGGTTGCACCATGAGGAAATCAGCTGGTTCGTTTGGCAGCTCAGTCTTGCAAGTGGGTTTTTCCTAAGTAAACCATATTTCAGTATGCAGTACAAGTGCTTTCTTTATGAGCACTTTTTCTTTTTGTCACACTGGATAGTAAAAGTATGTATCATCAAGGATCAAAATTTAAGAGAATTAACAACTTCTGCTTTTTCATCAAGGATGTTCTTACGAGAAACTCTTTTGCTTATTGCCATGTACATAATAACCGCTAGCACACATTGGTCCTGGCACACGTTGGTCCTGGCACACATTGGTCCTGGCACACATTGGTCCTGGCACACGTTGGTCCTGGCACTAGTTGGTCCTGGCACTAGTTGGTCCTGGCACACGTTGGTCCTGGCACACGTTGGTCCTGGCACTAGTTGGTCCTGGCACACATTGGTCCTGGCACACATTGGTCCTGGCACACATTGGTCCTAGCACACGTTGGTGCCACTGCTTTGATTCAATCAGTGCACCAGAAGTTTTATCCATCATACCTTTTGTACCATCAGTGCAAAGTCAGCACAGTGAAAATTTCAAATAGCATATCAGTATTTACCAATATATAATTACCAATAATTATCTTAAACTCTGAAACCTGTTAAAACGTACACTTCCTGATATAGCCATGCATGTAAAGACTACAGCTTCTTTATGGCTTTCCTAAATATTCTTTGAAGGAACTAATTATCAAATCTAATCCTATACTATTGACGGAATAAGTCCTTTAATGAATAAAGAACTCAATGTGGAAAGTAAGTTAAATGTTTTAAAGAAATAAGGAGCTTCTATTTTGTTAAATGCTATCTTCTAGCTGATAAAGTTTTGCAAAAAGCAAAAAAAAGTTTTACGGGGGAAACTAAAGACATATTGTAACATAGTATCATTGTTGTACTTTAAAGAGCATACTATGTGTGTTACATCCAGACAATGGAATATTATTCAGCCCTTCCACACATAAAGAAATAAGCTATCGTGGGAGGCACCTGTGGTTCAAAGGAGTAGGGCACCAGCCCCATATACCAGAGGTTAGCGGATTCAAACCTGGCCCCTGCCAAAACTGCAAAAAAAAAAAAAAAAGAAAGAAGCTATCAGGCCATGAAAAGACTTGGAAAACTTTAAAATTTATATTGCTACATGGAAGAAATCCATCCGATATACTGTACGATTCCAACAATATGACATCCTGAAAAAGGCAAAACTATGATGCCAGTGAGAAGATCAGTGGTTGCCAGAGGTGTGGAGAGGATTTTTAGGGCAATGAAACTATTCCGTACAGCACTACAGTGGTGAATGCATGTCATCAGACACTTGTCCAAACCCATAGAATGTGCAAGGCCAAGAGTGAACGTAGACTTCGGGTGATAATGACGTGTTAATACAAGTTCATCAGATGTAACAAAGGTGCCACTCTGGGGCAGGATGTTGGCAGCGGAGGGCTGTGTATATGTGGAGGGTGGAGTAATGCAGGAACTCTCTGCACTTTCTGCTCAGTTTTGCTGTGAACCTGAACCTGCTCTCAATAGCGTAATGTATTTTTTTAAAAAGCATATTGTGTACTCAGTCCACTCACTAAAGAGTCAAGAAATTAACATGAGTAGTGAAATTTCGTGATGGTATTACTTAGTATTTTTTGGTGAATCAGTATATCATTCCCAGTCTCTAAATGATGAGAAATTTTAATTAATTGAACAGTCCATTGTGGATTATAACATCTGTTTATTTCAAATGCACCACTAGATGGTGTTTATTTTTAGAATTAGAAATTAATATAAAAAAATTTTAATTGGTTTTTAACGTACAAATGGCCATTCTCAGTATCTAGTTCCGAAATTAGAGAAAAGAAGTCATTTAAGAAATAGGCATCAGAAACTGGACTTTAAGTGATTTAACAATGCAAAATAAGTCTGAAGCACTGACGTGACTTTTCTGCAAAAGTCCCAGCCTGGAAGTAGTATATTTAGAATTCATCCATTTATTCAGCACACACTGACCTGTGTCTGTCCTGTGAGCTGGGCTGAGCCAGTGCAGGCTCCTCAGCTGCACCTGCTCAGTTAGACAAGCCCCTCAAGGGCCTTGAAGTTGGCTGGGCAGGGCCAGAGTGGTCAATCAGTGAGCTGTCCACAAACTCATGAGAAAAGGGTTTCCAGGACACACAGAGAAGCGTCCTGGTGCTCCACAGGCAGGGCACAAAGACGAAGCTGGCAGTGCGCATAGCAGGAAGGAAGGAGAACTGGTGGTGCTTTCCTGAATTTAAAAGATGAATGGATGCTTATCAGGCAGACAGATGTGCCTTCCGACTCCAAAATCTATGTTCCCCATACAAAATCGACTGTCATTGAACAAAATACTAATTAAATGCTATTGTGAATCTCCCACCATTGAATCAATGACTGCTTTGCAAAAATTATAGTGTGTATTATTTTACATTGCACATTTCACAGCCAAGAATGAAAAAAATCTCAAGGACTCCGGGCTTAGAACTAAACAATATATTTAATGGCTCGACAGCTTTGGCTTTTTGGTAGATTTTAAAGACATAGAAAGGAGGGAACTAACTGAAAAGGACTTGGGATAAAAATTTCTGTGATTCACTTTAGACGGATAAATCAAGAGTTTTAGCAGCACTGATACTGGAATTTAAAATGTTTGTATCGTCTTGCTTGATTTAACTGACTGTCTTTCAACTGACCTTTGTTGGACGTCGTCTTAGCATGTTTTTATATAGAAAAGTGTGCTTTATAGTGAGACATTCACTTGTGTCCTCTACATTAAATTATTTCTTATGAACAGTTGTTTCCATTAAAATATACTAGACCCGTGGCAGACTGTACAGTCATTAAAAAGATTGAGGTCAGTTCATTTTCTACTGACAAGGAAAGATTCATACAAAGAGAAACTAGCAATGGTGCAGAAGAGACGTTAAAAGAAGAATCCTTTTTGAAAAAGGAAACTAAATGTGAAGATTGATATTTCATGCATATGCATGTTTACATACGAAGAGAAAATCATTCAAAAAACACACCCCACAATGTTTCTGCTGGGTATCTGGGCTGATGAGAGAGTTAGTGTAGAGGATAACATGCTTCTTAACTGTTTTTTCTGAATTATCTGTTTCTCTTTTCATTGCGTGTGTCATCCTTTAAAATTGGATGTATATTAGAATAGTGAACAGGAGAGAAATGATAAAAAGTAATCCCTGGGAAAATATGAAAGCTGTCACATTGATAAGACACGAAAACTTCAAGGTAAAATCAGTATCTAAACGTTTCAATTGAATGGGAAAAAACTAAGGCACACAGCAGTGTTGAAAGTCTGTATTTTCAGAAATAGTTTACTTTTTCTTAAACTTTGTTATTATGTAGACAGACTGATTGATTTTGCTTTTCAAGTGAAAAGCTGAATCAGCTCTGTTTACCCTAAATGGGCACTTAAAATCCAGTGAGGAAATGAACACCGTCTCCTTCGGAACAGTGCATAAGCTCATTTTTAAAGAAACTCCCCCAAAGCTGTGGTTTGTTCTTATACCGTATAGTGATTACAATAATAGGATTTAAAGCAGCTTCGGTCCTAACTTCCAGTAAAGTGCTCAGATGGTACCGTTTTATAGTATACCTTAGATGATAAACAATTGTAGCTATTACTCCTACACTCATGAGTAGAAATCCCTTTGAAATCAGTCTAGTCCAGTTCTCTCTTCCTAAAAGCTCCCCAACAGTGGCTGGCTTCCAGCCTTGAAGTCCTTCATGTTAAAATAAAACAAAGCTCCAGTCCTTCCAGCAGTATTCCATTTCGCTGGGTAACAGGAAGAATACTTAATTTTTAGGCCCTTTGAAATATGAAAAAGTGTTTCAAACCCAAATCTGTATTATTTGGATTAGCAAACTTAGACTGAAGGGTAAATAATTTGCAGTTATTATTAGGTTATACTTGCAAATCATAAGTATTTGAAATATGCAGATCTAAAATAGTTTGATCATTCATTTCCCCCACTTATTAGCATGGTATTAGTTGGCACTTATTTGACCTAGGAAAATAGCAAATTAATTACATATATTTAATCTTTCTGGAGTATTTATTCAGACATTCAGGTGATACTGAGAGTGACAGGTAACAAGGTTTGCCTGTACATACCATAGTAAGTGCTTGCTAGGGGTCAGGTACCGTGTTTACTTGTTTTAACTCATTTCAGCTGCACAACTTTGTGGTCTTTGAACTAGTGCCCTCCACTGGAATGAAACATTTCTAGAAAATGTTTCCCATATCCTCCACCTTTCATTCCCCCCAAAGCTAACAACACAGGTCACCCTTGGCTGATGCCTTTGCCAAAGCCACTTGCATGTCTGTAGATCATTCAAACATATTGGCAGCATGGAGACCTGGAATTCTAGGGGAAGGGCGTGTTACAAACACATTCTATAGAAGGCCTTCTCCTGTGCAAAGCTCTCCCCCGTGATGATAGCTGTGGCCTCTCTGAGGGCTGCTGACCAATACTCCTAAACTCAGGGCTGGCTTCTCATGTGGGTGGCCCTAAGAAGAGCTCTTCGGCATCCCGTACTGTCTAGCCAAGGGGCCTGGGTAGTTGGTTGTCACTGGTGCCTTCTTGGGGTCAGAGTGACCTGTATGTTGCTCATTCTTTCCTGCAGAACCAACTTTCCCAGGTTTGGGGGCTCAAGTCTTTTCCAGGGTTTACTGGGAACACGTCATGGATATTTCCCTCTCCATATAGTACACATGATGAATAAACAGATATATTGTGGCTTTTATTAGACTTTAAATAATGTTTCTTTACCTTAATAGAGAAACCTTCATGCATATCCTGCAAGGTAAACCTTGGGGAATCAATCTAAAACATCCTTGCATGAAAATTAAAATAAAAATTTCATACCGTTTCTTCCTCTTTCTCATTGAGGACACTCTGCTAGTGACAACTGAAGACCATTTGGCATTGCCTTAGCAAAATTTAAAATGTCCATATGCTTTGAGCCAGCTTTGGTGAATCCTGCAAAAATCATCACCTAGGTATACAAGGATCCTAATTATACAAGGGTTCTAGGGATACAGTGTAACCTAAATGCCCATCAGAAAAGGAATGGTTAATTAAGGGAGCGCCTATACACAGGAATGCGGTGCAGGAGTGAGCCAGAACAAGGAGGAGGCCCGAAACCCATGTGTTCTGGCAGGAGAGGCTGTCCGGGAAGTGCTGAGGGAGGAAAACCAATTTGCAAGATGATAATAGTGTGATGTGAACACCATTTTTGTATTAAAAGTTAGAGAAAGTTCTCAGAAAGGTCTCCTAAATTGTTAGCAGTAGTTACTCTCGGAGGGGGGTAGAAATATTTACTTGTTACTATACATATATTGGTGTTTTCTGAGTTTTGTACAAGTGCATAGTGCCTTCATATTTTCTTAGGAAAAGATTTGTGAACCATTTTAAATCAATGTTAAGAATTTCTAAAAGCAACTAGATAAGAGGTTCTCATATACTTTAGTTATTTATGAAAATATATCTACAAATACTTAAGAGTGGCTGACGCATGGTACAGTGAACATTAGCTGTAAGTTGTAGTAGTCGTAATTAGTAAACTGTGTACTATTTGGGGGGGGATACATTCTGTACATTCTATTTCATATGTCCTTAGATTTAAGGTGGTTTCACGTGAAGCTGCAGGTTAATTTTGGCTTAATTGAAGAGTATTAGTTGTTGCATTTTAACACTCATGCATATGATATACAGTAGTAACTTCACGCTCAGAGATCATTGCAGATTACCCAGGTATAAAGTGATCCTTCCAGGCGTCTGTCCTTCTCTCAAGTGATAATTCTGCTGAGAGTTAAATTTCATGTTTCCTCTCGTTTGTAAATAGTGCCAAAGATCTTTAGAGACTCAGGCACTCAGTGCTTGGCACAGTCCCATTCAGAGTGATCTGCTGTGCCACGGTGGGTGCAGTTCACATTTGTGTTTCATAAAAAGCCACCTCTTTGTGGGGTGGGTACATCCCGTGAGTTGCTCCTAAGTAGCTAAAGTCAGAAATATGGCTTTGGAGAAATGAATTATATCAGTGGTTATTTCTTTTTTTTCTTTCTTTTTTTTGGGGGGGGGAAATAGAGACAAAGTTTCACTTGCCCTCGGTAGAGTGCTGTGGCGTCACACAGCTCACAGCAGCCTCCAGCTCCTGGGCTTAGGTGATTCCCTTGCCTCAGCCTCCTGAGTAGCTGGGACGACAGGCACCCACCACAACACCCAGCTATTTTTTTGTTGTTGCAGTTTGGCCGGGGTTTGAACCGGCCACCCTCAGTATATGGGGCCAGCACCCTGTCCACTGAGCCACAGGTGCCACCCTAGTGGTTATTTCTTTTAATTATATTTTGTGCGATAATATCTTTTTTGGGGGTGGGGGAGAACAGAGTCTCATTATGTCACCCTCGATAGAGTACTGTGGCATCACAGCTCATAGCAACCTCAAACTCTTGGGCTTAAGCGATTCTCTTGCCTCAGCCTCCCAAGTAGCTGGGACTATAGGTGCCCACCACAATTCCTGGCTATTTTTTTGTTGTAGTTGTCGTTGTTTAGCTGGCCAGGGCCGGGTTCGAACGCCAGCCTGGGTGTATGTGGCCAGTACTCTAACCACTGTGCTACGGGCACAGAGCCTATATAATATCTTTTCATTGATATTTATGTATACTAATATATATTTGGCAAATTTATAGAATATTTTTATTCTCAGGATCAACATTTATGCCCCCAAATATATTTTATTTCATATATATTATTATTTAGGCTATTTATATTTGAGTATCTATAATTGAATTTCAGCACATGCACTCTTTTCTCGTCCCTATTAAAATACTTTTTATTATGTCACCATCAGTCTCATGCTAATGCGCCCAGACCCCAGGGGCCTTTACAGATAACTTCTTGTGAATTTGCAATTATTTATTTCAATTGAAAATGTATTTTTAGAAGCATTATGGGGCATTCCACTTCTTGATTTCTGCCTTTCTTGGACAATTTTTACTCTCTTTGTTGTTCATCTCAATTATTATTTTAGACCCTATAAAATATCCATTGGTCTTGAAAAATCCATGTTTCACGCAGTCTGTGTACTCCTCGCTGGAGGAGAAGGGTAGTGTTTTGAACTGCTGACTGCATTAAACTTCTCACTTGCTGGGGCTGTATCAAAGTGTTGATTCGTGAACAAAAAGTAAACTCTCTGATTGAGGAAAAAAGCAATAAAAAGTTACTTACTATCTCAGTGGTGATAAGTATTATAAAGAAAAGTAGGATATTAGGTAAAGAGTGAGGGGGGAGGGGCTGCTGTATCAGTAGGGTGGCCCTAAAGGCCTCTTGTTATCAAGACAAAGTGGGGAGCAGACTGGGGAGAGTTTCAGCGGAAGGAGCAGCAAGCGGGAACCCCCTGTGTATTCAAGAAAGTTTGAGGGGATCCCTGTGACCGAGCACAGGCGAGAGGAGATGGAGTCTCCAAGGAGTCAGGGCCTCAGAGGACAGTTAGAGCAGCAGAGGGAGGTGATTGGATTTGTGGTTGGAAAGCCTCACTCTGCACATGTGGTCAGGCTGAAAACAGAGATCAGGGGCTTTAAACTGATCCAATGATGACCATCTCAGGGAGAAATGCATTCTATCTCTTTACTCAATTCCACTTAATTCTTCTTTCACTCACTTAATAGGCAACGTTCTCTCTGACTTCACAGAGCTTCTCTCTGGTTCATCTCAAAGAGGACAGCTGTTCTAACGTGAATATAACAAAAGCGTCCTCTCCAGGTTACTGTCCCCGAAATGCTGTCCAAGTGGCATGTCCTCTGCACAGTGAACTGGAGACCGAGCTGCCACTTCCAGGAGGCTCAGCACACATGAACCTTGCTCTGAGCCCCTGAAATTTTAGAGGAATTCAAGACTTGCATGTGTGATCTGGTCAGGACTAGATTATATGATTAAAAACTGTCCTGGACCCTCGTCTTCCATCCATTCATACCTTCATTTGTGGAGATAGGTAAGGCACGTCTCACCACCTCTAATCTAGACGGCCTCCAAATGGAGACAAGGAAGCCTGGGATGTGGTGGGCGCTGGGAGCCTCCGTGGTGAATAGCTCAGTGCAGCCAGTTCCAAGAGTGGATCCTTGTGAAGTGACCACATACCTACCACTGATTTCTTACCATAGCTAAAGGGATAAGAAGTTTAACAAAGAAATAAAGACAAAAACATTCCATAAGACCTTCATTGTACAGAATTCTTGAAGATATTATTTGGAAGTATTAGTCCAGTAGTAAGTTCCAAAGAAATAAAAACATGCAGACCTATAATAAATGATCCTTTCAGGCAGACTAAAGATTTGGTACCAGGAATAGATCTTCCCCTCTCATAAATAGTGGTGTTTGTAGATGATCGAGAAGGACGAGGTTGATATCTAGGGCGTAGAAAATGGGCAATGTAACAAAAACTCCTTAGGTCCTACTCTCCCTATGGTTTTATCAACACCCAAACATTTTACCTATGTTTTGTTCTGAAGAGAGTTCTTTTGTGGGTAATTACATTCAGTTTTGCAGAAGAATTTTGGCAAGATAGTTATTAAATCTGTGCAAATAATAGGTAAAAAAAAAAAACTACCTTTTTCCTTCTGTGGCCCTTAACCTGCACAGAACAAATATTCATTGGAACATTTGTCAGATAGTATATTCTGGGTTACTCTACCAGGACATAAATTATAGGTGGCTGTGGATACAGATGTAAATATAGGCCTATACGGTGATGGCCAATACTTAAACCATTGTAATGATCAAATAGCAAAACAGTACATGTTTTTGAATTGGTCATTTTCATTTTCAACAAATGAACAATGATAGGTTTGGGTTGCTGATTCCACTCTCTCTACTGAGGTAGAATATAATGACGCTTTGGACAGAAAAAGTTTTGAGAAAAGGGCGGCGCCTGTGGCTCAAAGGAGTAGGCTGCCGGCCCCATATGCCAGAGGTGGCGGGTTCAAACCCAGCCCTGGCCAAAAACTGCAAAAACAGAAGAAAAAAAAAGTTTTGAGAAACTAACTTTTTACTTACTACTTAATAGTGAGAGAAGATGTGTGTTTTAGGAGCCCTCTGTAGCTTTCCTCCCTGAACCAATATACAAAGAGGACCGCGCCCTTCTTGAGCACAGCAAAACCACCCCCCAGGATACTGCCAAGTGGAGTCTTGTGTGGTACCAAAAATGAAGCATTTATCTCCACTAAGTGGAAGAGTCAGCCCTTGGATGCAGCTTAGGGATGGGACAGAAATACTGTTTAATCCATTACTTGGAAATAAACAACAAACAAAAAATATTAAAACGTAATAACTTACTTTCCAGCTTTATGAGATGTATGTGAACGTGATAGTGTCTGATAATGCCAAAATGACTTTGTTGGAGCGTCCCTGGTTTCAGAACGCTCCCACTTACAAACTAGAATTTCAGAAGTGCTGCCCCACCCCTCGTAGTCTTGGCTCTCTATCTACCCCAAGGAAGCGTTAGATGAGATTTTTTTTTCTGTCATATCTTACTCCCCTTTCCCCCTTAAAAAAATAATAACAGGAAAGTTAGGCTGGCGGTTTGGAACGAAAGGAGGAAGAAGCAAAGAATGTGCACTAGGATTGATGCAAAACCCTCGTGACCACTTGGTATCTGGACAACTCACCCTGAGACAGCAGAGCCAGATAATGGGAAAGTGTATTTGAAACTCTCTGGAGATACAAAATCATTCCTTATTTACACTTCTAATAATTGTTTTTCTTAACCTTCAGTCCCGGGTCCTATACACGCAGGTATGAAATCAGTATGACAAAGCAAAGATCAGGAATTCAGAAACTTAACCCAGTCATGAAAAAAAGAAAAATAATACATCAGCCTCTTACAACCTTCAGACTATCCTCTCTAAATCTTACTTTTATGCAATGCAAAATAAGTACCAAATAGGTTTATTCATACTGCGGATGGCCACAGCTATCATTTAGATAAACTGACAAATAGAAAATTCAGGGACTTTGCAGAATTACTTTTTTTTGGTGGATAGCTTTCCAATTTCATTCTAAATTACTGATAAGTACTTAAGCATAAATGTACACAGCCTTTTTATGATTGTTCCGCGAGGTGTATTTCCTTCCTTAATACTGTAATAAACCATGAGACCGTAACTACATTGACTAGTAAGCCTTTTCATCTTTTCCATTTCTGTTCAAACAGAAATATTTGAATTACAGCTATTGTAGCAAAACTGAGTTTTTATATTTAATCTTTGTGTACATTGGACCCTATTTCCTGTTCTAAAAATTCAAGGGTATTTGTTATTATAAGTTGGTTTCTGTTGAAAATAATTATTAAGAGGCCCGAGTGATATTCTATGTCGTTTTTCTTTTAGCTAATTTTTAAGAATTACTGAAACATTGTTGAAAGGTCTTAAGATCTTTATTATCAATGTATTTATTTAGACGTTTATATCGGAGCTGAAATATGTTGCTATCCACGCCCACGTGCTGGTCATCTCACCTGGCTTTTTGTTCTTGTTGTTGTTGTTAAAATGCTCAATGCAGGTTCTACATGGTCAGCTATTATGAGCGGAATCACAGAATAGCAGTGGGAGCTCGCCATGGTTCAGTGGCCCTGTACGACATCCGGACTGGAAAATGTCAGGTAAATAAATCATTGTGACTTCCTCTCCATAAAGTGTGGAAGTTATTGAAAGGAGAGAGAGACTAGCACTTTACCAGTTGACGTGCTGAGCTGCTGGAACATTATGGATAATGCTAAAGGGATCAATAGTTTAATGAAGTACTCAAAGAATATAGAGCCCCACTGTCTTTATTCGCTGGGCCTGAAGGGCTCCCACAGATGAGTTCAGAATAGAGCCCAGAGTAAGGTGGCACTGCTCACAAACTACTCTGTAGGCTGTCTTAAAGGAAAGTTTTCTGATTTCGTCACTTATTTTTGTCCCTTATTTTCCAGAAAGTCTGATGGTGTACCATTATGATGTAATGGTTAAATAAAAATTAATGTTTGCTCTAAGTAAAATGAGGTATCTAGTATTTGTAGGATATAGTTCAGAAAAAGAAGAAAACACAATAGCATCTAGAGCTCCATCGGAAGGAAATTGGTGCTCTATTTGAGACGATATATTATTAATACTTTTTACGCTTTGATAACAGTTTACTCTGAAAAATCCTCTCTTGATTCTGATCTTGATCATCTGGTTCTCAACTTATAGCAGTTGGCTGGACGGGGCAAGTCCAGGCCCACTTTAGATGTAAGAGAATTAAAGCTCAGAGCTTTAAATCACTTTATCCTAGAGTCACGCTGTTAGTGACAAAACCAGGCGTAGGCTGCACCGTGATCCTAGTAAATTTATAATGTTCTCTGATGATTAGTTCCAAACATAGCTTCTAATATTTCACTGCAGCATTTGTTAAGGCTGACATATTCAGTCGTATTACCATATTAGGAATTTCCAGAAGGAATATGAAGAAATTCATAGGACGTGGCTAAGATTTTAAACTGTCTCTTAAATTGAATAAACTATTGAGTAATTCTCCAAAAGCTTTCCTGGGTTCTTCCCATGCAGCAGTTCTAGGAGATGGTGATAGATGTTGGGAATGAAAGTTTCACGGGTCAATCAGACAAGTTCAGGGATACCAGTGAAAGTTTAATACACTGCGTTGCACAGGTCTTCTCGGAGTCTCTAGTGTGTGAATGCGCTTTGTGCATTTCCTGGGAGTGTGTGCCGTATTTATTTAGCTATCAAATTTTGTTTGTGTGTGTGATGTCAAAAGACATTAACTCCCTCTGGCAACCATATTCTTTTACTCAGGGCTCTCACTGAGAGCGATGAAACCACTCTGAATACTTGTTTGAAAATTAAGTTACGTGATGATAACATGCTTTCACAACAGACTCCTCCAAGAGCATTTTCAGATCCTCTTGTTACGACAGTTTTTAAAAATTATAGTATATTACTGCAGCTGACTTGAGAGAGATAAATCACAGACATGTAAAATGGTAAGACAAAAAAAAATAATAGAAGGAGGGGACCTTGTCAAGCTTCTTTAAACATGAAGGGAGGAAATTATAGAGAGGACTCTTCTGATATGAGACACAGTTGCCAGCAGTGGAGAGAAGAGGGAGGCGATATGAACGTGGCGAGGCGACTCCAGGATGAGAGAGACTAGCAATTGAGAATTAAAGAAGCAGTATTTCAGTATACATTTGTTTCCATTTTTTTTTCTACTAAGTGTCTCAGTAGGGATGTTGGTAACATGGAAAAAAAGTTTTGAATATCTTATTCTTTTCAGTTAAACGACTTAATATTCATCTCTCAAAGACATTCTTCCTTAATAAGAATACATAATGCCATCCACATTCCTTGTGCTTTCTACACATCATCTTAGTACATTTAGATATTTTCATGCCTCTCCTCAGTTTTTTTCAACTTCATCTTGTTAATTTTGATACCCACAGTTATTACTATTATGTTGGTTGAATAATTTTCCAGTTCTATATAGGAGGGAAGATCACCTTATCCTCGCTCTTGTCATTCAGAACGTGAAAATAAAATTAGATCTCTAAAATCAGGCTTTACCTTTGCCCATTACCAGTTACATCCAGTGATAATGAACTCTCAAGCAATTCTCTTCTTAATTCTTTTATTAGTGTCATAATATTTGAAACAAGGGAGTCAATAGCTGAAGCAGAATATACGAGTACAGATAGCATGTTTAGAAATGATCTTTTATAGGGTAAATGAAAGGATCCTTTTGAATTTGGAATACAGGAAAGCAGTTCTTAAACAATCCGTTGGAATCAGTTAACAGAATAGTACAATTTTTCAAGCCTGAGCAAAGACAGAGCTACGATGTAAAAAATATATAAGGGAGGGCAGCGCCTGTGGCTCAAAGGAGTGGGGCGTTGGCCCCATAGACCGGAACAGGTGGGTTCAAACCTGACCCCGGCCAAAAACTGCATAAAAACTGCAAAAAAATAAAAAGTAAAAAAATTAAAAAATAAAATATGTGATAATTAACAGGTTCACTTGTCTATAGGATCCCAGTGGGTGGAAGGAGAAGGAATAGCAACCTGTGTGGGGAAGAAAAGGATGCCGTAGGCTGAGCAGAGTCCGCAGAGTAGACCAGTGAGAGCACCACGGCTGAGCCTGGAGGGAGGGTCGTCTGTGTCCCCCATTGTTGTTATTAGATGGGGTGGCGAAGAATTAAGTCCCTTTTCCTTACCTTTTAGTGTTGGCTTCTTTTTTTAAATCTGATTCTTTAGACCTGTTCTTCCCAACTCCCACTTCCACCACTAATTAACTTTATAGCCTTGGGAAAGTTTCATAACTCGTCTGAACTGAGGTTTTCCCAGTTTTAAAATGGTGGCAGAAATAGTGCCTGTTACTGTAACAAGGAGTTGAAGAAAAATTTAT
Source organism: Otolemur crassicaudatus (assembly GCA_963574585.1). Lineage (NCBI taxonomy): Eukaryota > Metazoa > Chordata > Mammalia > Primates > Galagidae > Otolemur > Otolemur crassicaudatus. The sequence goes on along the minus strand of CAUYQS010039308.1, from coordinate 25,209 downwards.
CCAAACGCTTGTTGATATAAGGGGAGGGGCAGAGACTCGGATTTCAAGAACCACTGGGGATTTATGGGGGGAGGTGTCAATGAGCGGAAAATTACTAAAAGGCAAAGGATGAAAGGTTTCTGGCTAAACCGACTTGACAAAATTCTTGCTAGGTTGATAAGATATTGGCGGGTGGTGACGTAGGAGGACTTTGGTAAACTGATTCAGCAAGGTTCTTGCTTAAAGTGTATTCAGCAAGAACAGAGAGGGAAGGCCCAAGTCTGGCCTAGTGAGGCAAAGAAGCCCGACTAAAGTTTTGGTCAAAGGAGAAAGTCTCTGTCAGAAGTAAATAAGGTAATTTAAGTAAAATTCTTAGCACAGGGCTTGTCAAATAGTTACCATTTGAGTAAAATGTTGGCTTATTGCTCTATTAAAATAAACTTGGAAATATACTACAAATGAATTACATTAATTTTAGGGAATTTTAAGGATAAAACTTGTGACCTTGGGGCTTGGGGAGACCCTAGGGCTGGGAGTTCACCGCCTCGGTTGGGAGCCCTTCGCTGGACAGTTGAAGCAGCCCAGCCTTAGGCCTTGTGTAGATTTCCTTTCCGAAGGCCATTCTGGCTGGGAGCTGAGTCTACTGGGTGTGGAGGTCAGAAACTCTGATGCAATTCAATAAAGTCCTACTGTGCTGCTGACTTTGCTTTTACTTGGCAACCACTAGCAATTTAGAAATATATCTGACTTGAATTTTGCTTAATTAAAAAAAAAGAGTATTAAACTCCCTATGAAGTGCTTAAATTTTGATGATAGGTGAGTAGGTGAATTAGGGTCCCTAAAGGGACTTGACATACATGTTTGGTTAAATGGCCATGAAAATCCTTCCTCTAGCACTACTGCCTTTCATTTGGCAGACATGGTAGCGGATCTCACTGATTTCAATCCTTTTTTAATGTATTCTTTGTAATAACAGCTGGCTCTGTGCAGGATTCTCTTAGCTAGTTTCCTTATGAAGTTCGTACAATCATCTCTCGTGTCTGGGGGATTTCTCAATTTCTTGGAGTACCTTAAGGTTCGTTCTTATCACTCCACTGTCCAGGGTACAGATTTCTTCTTTCATCCATTATTTTTCCTGACTTTGGCTGAAAATCCATAAATAATTATTGACTCTGACTGTTCCCTGTAAGCAGGTAAGACAAATCAGGAGTACAGCCAGGCACTGCCTTAACTCCAGCTCCTTGACTTTTAATGATCTGCCAGACATTTCCATTTAGATATCTTATTATCTCAGATTCAGTGCTGGAAAATCTCTCTAGCCCTCCTTTCTGCCAGGATCCTTTCTAACCTCTCTTTTTCTGTTAATGGCATAATAATATGATGACACCACAGTTTATCCTGCCTGTCTTTCATCTGTGTGTATCCAGTTACTAAGTTTAGTTAACTTTTCCTTAGCTGTATGCATGGAATCTACCTTTTTCTTCTGCTAGCAGCCCAGGTTAGGCCCTTGCCCTGTTCTTCTGGGCCTTTGAGATTCTGGTTTTGATCATCATATGCAATCCCCTCCTCCTTTGAGCCACTTTTCATGTGATCCTCTATCATCCCCATCCTTGTCCTCTTACTGGCTACATTTGTCTTTATAGTATATTAAAACATCTCACCTCATGCAGTATATACAGTTACTATGTAATAACAGGTGAGGCACTCCTGGCAAACAAAAATGCTGAAGTCAATTCACATTTAAGTAACGAACATTGACTCTGTTCTCACTAATGTTTCCACTGAAATTTATTGTTGATCATTTTTTGAGTATCTTACACCCCTTGTAAGTTACATAGGTATCTTAAACTCTTCATTTGAAAACATATTTCTTACACAGAATAATCGTAATTATTTCTTCATTGGTGTTTATAATATACCAAATTTAATATTTTCTCAAAATTTAATTACCAGGGTAATTTGTTTGCTCCCACTAGAGAAAGCAGTGTAGTAGAATAGTTAATGGTATAGATTCTGAAACTAAAACTGCCTGGATTCTCACTAGCTTTGTGACTTTGAGCAAGGTGCTTAAACTCTCTGCACTTGAGTCTCTTTATCCATAAAATGGATACAATAATGCTCCTGGCATTCTGTTACAAAATATGAGAAGAATAGATATATACAAAACAAATGTCAACCAATAGTAAGTGCTCAAAGAAGTTGGCCATCATAATTGTTATTAAACCATAGGTTTAAATAGGACACAGTCAGTCACCTCCAACCTGTGTCTATTTGCTGAAGTGTACACTGTTTCATACCAGTTAGATCTATGATCTGCTGTTCTTTTCTCCTCAGGCTATTTGAATTAATCTCATAATTAGGATAAATAAAATATCAACCAAGTAATGAGCAAATTTCCAGATTATACTTATGGATCTGTCCTCATTCATCTGTTTAATAATTATCTCTTTGTCTATCCTGATTTTTTCCATCTCCTTAATCTGTCAGACCTACTGATATTTTGTTCTTTGGACATTTTTAAAAATTGTTATAAAAATTACTTTTAAAATTACTGCAATATAAGTCTCCTTTTGAGTAATTACAAATCTTTAATAGACTTTATTTTTTAGAACAGTTTTAGGTTCATAGCAAATTTGAGCAGAAGGTATAGAAATTTTCCATATATACTCCCTCTCCCCACCTGCACCTTCTCCGCAGTTAGTAGCGTCCCCCACCTGAGTGGGGCATTTGTGACAATTGATGAACGTACGTTGACACATTGTCACCTCGGTCAGGAGTTGGCAATGGGGTTCCCTTTTAGCATTGTGTCGGTGACATGTGTCTACCATTATTGTATCATACAGAGTAGTTTCACTGCCGTTCCTTTTAATTTAATTTTTATGCATAAATTTGATTATTTTTAGAGTAAATTTCTGGATTATACAGTGCTAAGTCAAAAAATTTGTGCATTTGATTGCCAAAATGCTCTGAAGCTATTTTCCTACAAATAATTTCTGAGCATTGGTTTCTTCTTGATATTTCTGTGAATAAAAGAATGAGTTTGGAGCGGCAGCTAGCCTCATAAAAAATGACCCCCTCCCACGGTCAGCCTATTTCGCCTCCTGTATTTGTCATCTTAGAAAACAGATGGCTTCTCCATTTATTGGTGATTTATTATTCATTTGGTTTTTAAAACAAACTTATGACGGCTCTTCTCTGTGCCAGGCACTGTATCACATGCAAGAGATCAAAAGGTAAATAAGACTTGTTCCTGCCTTCAAGGAATGTAGCCTGGAGTGGAAGGCAGAGGTAAACTCACAAATGAAATACCAGGCTGGCCTTTCAAGGAGGGCGGCCTGCAGTGCTATGGGAGGACACAGGAGGAGCTCTAGAGCGCATTTGCTTAGGAATCTGGAGACAGGGTCAGGAAGGGCTCCCTAAAGGGGAAGAAATCAGACCTGAGCCATTAATGATCAGGGCTTAGGCAAAGAAGGGGAAGAGCAAGGGGCATTATTCCAGGCAGAATGTACAAGGCTCAAGAAAGCATGCCTGTCTGTCAAAAACTTCAGAAATATTTTCCCAGATATGCATAGTTTATAATACAGCAATTTTCAAGTCAGCATTAGTGCTGGAATTGCACCAATCTAATGTGAGAAACCATTATTCCAAAAGATAAGTAGAGGCATTTCTTATCTGTGACTTATTAAGTGCTGAATCAGTAACACAGATGTTGTAAGTAAAGTTACATAGCATTACTGAAATATGGAAGAAGTAACTGGATGCAGAACATAGTGTTACCTAAGATAATATTTTTAGGAAAAGAGGGGCTTGGCAAGATATGAAATTGTTTCTCATATGAGATTTAAAGCATTTTATGAAAATAAGCCAGTGTCATTTTCTGCAACACATTTAATTCTGGTAAGTACTCTAAGGTACTTAGTAGGTATCGAAAGAAAGCTGATCGTCAGGATCAAACAGAAATGTCAGCAAACACACCTATATTAATAGAAGTTTGGAAAATATGTGTTCTTTTCTTAAAAAATAACAAAGATTTTTACTTCTAGTTAGGAGGAGCAATGGACCTCAGGGGTCTTGTGGACAGTAAGATTGATGTTTCTTTAAGACAGAGTTTTAAGCTTCAGGCACAGTTTTCGCCAAGCAGAAGTCTATAATGCTTATACATCAAGGGCACTTATGTGGTGATTGCAAAAATTGCAGTGAGAATTGACTACAGTACTTAGTCAGACAGTGACATTCTCGGTATTTTCTTCCTGCTCTTTTCAGCGGCTGGTTTTATGGCAGGTGCTTCCTCTGACATTCTGGAGAAACAACCAGAACTATGGCATCAGGGGTGATAATAAGATGAATGGCCTTAGAAAACAATGGCTTCCTGACACTGGGTTGAAGAATTACCCAACAAGCTTCTAGTTTTAAAAGTGAAATGCTATTTAGAGAAGAAACCTCGAGGAAGAGAAACAGATATTTGGAACAATGCTTAAAAATAAACCATCATTTATTCTGAAAGTTTAAAATTTTAAGGAGAGTATTTTTAACTGTGTAGGGAAGTATTTGTCTCTTATGTATCTCAGTGCTCAGCAAGTACTCCTTACGTTTTGTGCTATGCTTTGAATGGCAGTACTCAAGAATTTTCGCACTGAGAAAGTAAGTTCAATCTCCAGCGACATCTCTAATTGGAAATACTAAGGCAGAGAATTCTACTGTTTACAAACAGGCATTTCGGCATCCTGGCAAAAGTATTGTGTAGGCTAAAATTTTGATTCCAAAAATTTGCATTTCACAGTGAGATTCATCGTCCCACCTAGCCATTTTCTTTTTTCCCTCAACACATAAAAAAGAAAGTATGAACGCTTATATACAGTTATGTATATATATTCCCACATATTTTGTCCACAAAATTAAGAAACGTTCAGTAGGAGAGTCATAGTGGGTTAAATTCCTTCTGGATTCATTGCTGCATATTCTTTCTTTCTTTCTTTCTTTTTTTTTGAGATAGAATCTCACTTTGTCACCATGGGTGGAATGCCGGGGCCTCATAGCTCACAGCAACCTCAAACTCTTGGGATCAAGAGAGCCTCTTACTTCAGCCTCCTGAATAGCAGGTACTATAGGCTCCCACCACAGCACCCAACTAATTTTAAAGGCAGGGTCTCTCTTGTTCAGGCTGGTCTCGAACTCCTGAACTCAAGCAATCTGCCTGCCTCTGCCTCCCAGAGTGCTAGGGTTACAGGCATAAGCCACTGCACCCATCCCTAATGCCTTCTATTCTTTACTTTGCTTATTTGTTTATTTTTTCCCCTTATTAAATCATAACTGTGTACATTAATGTGTTTATGGGGTACAGTGTGCTGATTTGATATGCAATATTGAATGCTTACATCAAACTGATTAACATAACCATCTCCTCACTGGCTTAATTGCTGTGGTAAGACATTTATGCCGTATTCTTAATAGTTTTGAAATGTACCACTGCATATGCACATTAGGTGAGGTCCTTCTATTCTTTATATCTGTTCTCAATATGTAAGGTACTTAGGCAGTGGCTCACGTCTGTAATCCTAGCACTCTGGGAGGCCAAGAAGGGTGGATTGCTTGAGTGCAGGAGTTCAAGACTAGACTGAGCAAGAGTGAGACCCCCCATCTTTAAAAATATATATATGTAAGATACTTAAAATATTCAGTAATATACTCATCATATATATATATATACACACACAAACACATATATATATACATACTCATATATATATATAAAATACAGACTCATGTCCCCACTGTATTCCATATGTATATAACAAGGACATGAGTCTGTGCTTCATGACACATTGTAAAGAGATGTTGATGACAATTTAAAAGGCCCTTGTCCAGATTTGATAAGTCCTGCCACAAATGGAGCTCCTGGTGGGCCTCCAGTCTTGAGGGTGGAAGGGGCATATGCACAGGTACCGAGAAGCCCTGGATCTAGTACACCAGCCCCAGAACTTGCTCAGTTAATCAAAAATTGCTCAAATGTAGAAACACATAAAATAATATATAGCTTAAACATTTCATTTTGATTGAAATCCTATAGAGATAATTTTATTTCCTATCTCTTATAATGTGGGACCTATGACTTTTATTCTCTTACTGGCCTAATGATTATAGTTCTAGAACATCTTTTTTTGGTAAGCCACACCATTTTCTGTTTCTTTCAGTGGGTTGACAAAGAGACTTACAAAGCAGTCTCAGAGTGTAATCCTAGATTTATATGCTTACTCTCATCTTTGATAGTTGTCATGGTTGTCTTACACCTAATTTTATATGTGTATATATGTTTTTTAAGCCCTCTTCCTAATCTTACTGTAGAATTTTTATATGATATTTAACTACCTATTTACATTGACAAGCACAAGTAGCTCTAGCTTTGATTAGCTCTAGCCATAGAGCTCACCAGGTGAGAGCAATAGCGAGTGGGTTTCCAGAGAGCAGCCTACCAACCACAGGCATCCTCCTGTGCTGAGCTCCAGCCAGGATGCTGGACAGAGGGAATGGAGAGTCAGGGAAGTGGAAGTCAGTTAAGAAAGGTTCTGTTATAAGTCCATCAATACGTGATCCCTCAAGCTGTTTGCATGGCACTGTGCAATGCACATGGAAATGATAACTTGACTGGGCAACGTATTTACAACCTGGAAGGAATGGCAAAGATGAAATAAATACAGACAATAAAGTGTTTCAAACTACAGTGGAACATGGAAGTCCACAAAGAAGAGGAAAAGGTGTGTCCTGTGGAGGTCGGAGACAAGAGCAAGGGAAGACTCATGCAGACGCGATGTTTGAGCTGAGCCCTGAGTAGGTGTTCCGTTGGCACACATGGAGGAAGGAGACGTTTCAGGGGGAGAATCGACAGAGTCTCAGAGATGTCATGTAGCGGGACGGTGCATTCCAGGAACTGTACGGTTTTTGTTATGCCTGGGCTAAGGTTGCCAAGGAGTTTGCAAGTGTGAGAGGGGAAGAGAGGGACGAAGCCTGACAGGAGGGTGAGGTACAGTCAGCCTTCCCTGGACAGGTTACTTCTTAGTTTGGAGTCTAAGTCTAGTGTGTCACAGTGACACACTCCAGTGCCTGGGGAGCCAAAGCAGGTGCCATAAATTAATAAAAAATAAGTTCTTGGTACCATCCAAGAACTGTTTCTCTTTTTAATTATTCTGTCTATAAAACCACACTTAAAGCCTAATGTCTTTAATAAGGTAGCAAGTGATATTCTGCTTCAGTGCGAGAGAATTGGCAGGGGTGGCAACTGTGGCAAATCTGAGAGTGTCTGCTCTGCATGAGGGCACCAGCCACATCTCACATCCCAGCCATCCGCGCCGTGTGGAATTGTGAAGCTAGAGTCGCCCGATCTTCTGATTTCTCCAAATAAGCAGAGAATCTTGATTTTTATTTTGAAATCTCTCACTTTTTAAATGTTCACAGCTGATGGCAAAAGTTTTTAGAGTGCATCAATCAATACTGTACCAAGTACATGGCATTATATTTGGAAAAACTATTTGAAGAGTTTGAAGCAGGGTCACAAGAGGATCAGATCTTCAATCTTGGAAGGTCACTGTCAACACTATTGAGAATGAATTGAAGGTTTGCTCTTGGAGGCTCTTTGGGAAGATCCAGGCAATAGTTGAGCAGAGCTTGTTGGCATCAGTGGTGGCTGGATGAAGGAAAGGAATACAGATCATGGCAGATAGCAAGAAGATATGATGAGCCTGTAAGTGCAGTATTTTAAAAATATACTCTAAGGAAAAATATAAATGAATGCCATAATGATGAAGGAGAAGAAAAGCAGTATTTTCTGGGAAGAGTGAAGAAAAATGAGGGCTCTAAACTGTTAGGAAAGATAGACAGGTAAAGGGAATGATTTAGTTTAGGTACAGAAAGGAATTTTTTTAATGAAAGAATTGTAGGATTGTGGGAAAGATTTAATAATAGGGATATTTCATCTGCAAAGTAATGGAAGCCACAAAGGCTTTAAATTGGAGAATTTATTATGTCATGCAGCAGACACCCAGACGTAGCTGGTGAAATGGTACGGTCAGAGGCCCCGCCTTTCCAGGGGAGCCCCATTCCTCTGTTCAGTGTCTTGGCCTCCTTGGCTTTACCCCCTAAGGATACAGGGTGGCTGCCACCAATCCCGCAGCCACGCAGAGGATACCAGCCCAGAGCAGAAAGGGGAAATATTAAAAACAGGTTATGCAGAAAGCCAGTTCTCTTGTCTCATTGACAAAAATTGTATCACCTGTTTTCAAACATGTGACTGGCAAAGAAAATGGAATTATCATGACTGACTAACTGAGATTCACTCCTGAGTCAGCAACAGGCCACAGCCTTCCTTGAGCAAGACATTGGCCTAATGTAGACAACCAGCTCCCACTGCAAGGAAACTCAGCGTCCTGGAGTGTTCTGAGATAGGCCAACAGGAAAACAGACTCTTGATGGCAGAGGCTTTAGAATAGTTCTGGGCTGGGTAGCTGCCGTTCCTCTTCATCCTTGAGACCCAGAACAGGTAACTAGCTCTATTTAACCTACCATCTTTGCCTATAAAATAGGAATAATTTTAGGTCCCCTTGAAGATTAATCAAGCTGATGTATGCAAGATGTTTACGTTCATGACTGCTACATTGTTTTTTCTTTTTTTTATTTCAGGTTAATGTGAGGATACAAACAACTAGGTTACAATATTTGCATTTATTAGGTAGAGTTCCTCTTATAGTTGTGTCCTGCGTCCAAAAGGTGTGCCATATACCCTTAAAGTATCCCCGTTAAGTGGGAACACACCAGTCCCCTACCCTCTCCCTCAGGCCTCCTCCCCACAACTTGAATTGAATTGAGTTTTTCTGTCATGTGGGAATATATCGGATCATCTACTGGCTTCATATTAGTATAGAATACCTTGGATATTTACTTTGCTATTTTTGTGATACTTTATTAAGAAGAATGTATTTCAGCTCCATCCAGGTTAATACAAAAGATGTACAGCCTCTGTCTTTTTTATAGCTGAATGGTATTCCATGGTGTATATATAGCACAGTTTGTTAATTCCTTGCTGGGTTGATGGGTATTTAGATTGCTTCCACGTCTTGGTAATTGTAAATTGAGCAGTGGCAAACAGTCTAGTGCAAATGTCCTTATGATAAAATGATTTTTTTTTTCTTCTGAGCAGATACCTAGTAATGGGATTGCGGGATCAAGTCGGAGGTCTAATTTGAGTTCTTTGAAGATTCTGCTTACTTCTTTCCAAAGAGGCTATATTAGTTTGCAGTCCCACCAACAGTGTAAGAGTGTCCCCCTTTCTCCACATCTGCGCCAGCACTTGCAGCTTTGAGGCTTTGTGATGTGGGCCGTTCTCACTGGGGTTCCATGATATCTGAGGATGGTTTTGATATGCATTTCTCTGATGATCAGGGATGATGAGCATTTTTTTTAATATGTTTGGTAGCCATTTGTCTGTCTTCATAATATGCAAATATCTTTTCCTATCCTTAAGGTTGTCTGTTTGCTTTGATTGTTGTGTCCTTAGCTGTGCAGATGCTTTTTAGCTTAATTAAGCCCTATTTGTTATTTTTGTTGTTGTCACAATGGCTACTGAAGTCTTCTTCATAAAATCTTTCCCCAGGTCAGTATCCTCAAGAGTTTTTTCCATACTTTCTTCTAGGATTTTTGTCATTTCATTTCTTAGATTTGAACCTTTTATCCTTGTTGAGTCCATTTTTGTAAATGGTGAAAGGTACAGGTCCAGTTTCAGTCTTTTACATGTGGTCTCTTATAGCCATCTGCTCTTTGATAAACCACACAAAAGCATACACCGGGGAAAAGAATTCCTATTCAACAAATGGTGCTGAGAGGGCTGCCACATTTTAAGTGCTTGATAAAAGGTACTGGTGGGTTGATTAATAGTCACCTTTAAAGGGTAGTCCAGTTTTGAGTTTCTGAATTTAAAAGAGAATTTTTGACATGGGCTGAGAACAAAACAATAGGAAATGTTTTAAAACTAGGTAAAGGTTAACTGTAGAGTTACTTTGAAAGTCTCAGTTTTTCCATTTATTCATACAGTAACAGTGGGCTGGGATAGAAAAAAGCAAGCTAAGCCTTGAGAGATTCTGATCCTTTCCTGTGCTTGGCCAGGAGGCCTAGAGTCTCATCCCCATGACTCCATTGCTCTGAGAGGAGGGGCTCGCCCATGCAAACCCATGGCCGGAATGTCTCTCAGCTCAGCTGATCTGCGTTCCTACTTCAGAGTCAGCTGCTGAGCAGCCACACTTGAAGACAAAGTAGGTACTTAGAAATAATTTGCATTCATACCTTTTAAATGTTTAACTACTTAACCAATTCTGCTGATCCTTAAAGTAATATCTTAATCTACAATATTCATTAACACAGAGGAAAGTATTGAAAACATAGTTTACTTTCAAAGGAATGACAGAAACCAGAAAACATCTGTATACAGTGGCCACCCATTTTTTGCGTCTTTGTGACGTTTACTGAAAGTGGCCCTTTCCAGTAGTAAGAAAGCTGACTCCCTTAAGCCTCTTGAAGTCCCAGCATACAGCATGGCTACTGTGTTGCTGTAATTTATGTAAATGCATTGTCAGAGATGAATTAAAACTTCGAGTTATAAATCTACAAGGACACAGCTATAACTCACACAGATTTATCACTGGTAGACGCGTACATCAGGCCTGGGGAATTACTGCCTCTACTGTAGGCAGAGGTTACAGAAGAAGGTAACAACTTAACATGCCATTATACACACGCAGCAGTTTGTCATTCTTTGGTAGCAGTATGAACACCACACAAGCATGTGGACTGCCCTTCACCCAACACACTGATCCACAAATCCCAGCAGGAAAGTTAGCTTTGGGGAGTCAGAAAATCACGTGTTAGACCCATTCGCTACCTTTGTTACTTTACTTCTCTAAGCCCAGATTTATCAGGTATAACGCAATCTTTTAAAAGCCTGTTAGTGCCCCCAGTATGCTCTGCTCGATGTTCATAAGGTAGCCGTGAGTGCCTTCAGTGAGGGCCTACTATGGATCAGGCACAAAATGATTGTTTTAGACCAAAAGAAATAATTTCGTCCAACATCCTTATTTTTCCCAAATGGCAAGCAAGACAGGAAGGTAAGGAGCCCTGAGGAAGTGTGTACATGGAAGGGCTTTTGAAACTACAAAGCCCCTTTGAGGGAAATAATCATTAATTGTAATACAAAATCCGTTTCTTCTTTATATGATGTTGACATGTGTGTGTTTAGTTCTCTATGGATGTTTCCATGTGCCTAAGAGTTCCTTTTCTATAAATTCACTAGGCATTGTCATTTAGCTCTGTTCTTTCCAAACCAGGTGACATCAGAATCACGTAGGAAATTTCAAAATAGATTCTGTCTTCCTCTAACCTTCTGAATCAGAATCTCCAAGGCCGGGATTCAGGATTTTTTTGATGTGCCCCTAGGTAATTGTAAGGCACCCTGGGGTGTAGAAACTGTGGGTTTACTGAATAAAATAATAGACTATATGAGGAACAAATAATGTGTGAATTATTGTGAATTAATATTTAAGAATAAGGAAAAATAACTTGTCTTAGCTCTAAAATCCTATCGACTGTGAAATGGAGCCTTAAGGTGAATAGAATTTTATTTAGGGGGAGGGGTTATCCTTGAAAAGGCAATGTAACAAGAACATTAAGAAAGGTTTTTGGGGGGAAAAACCTATCATCACCCCAAGAGTTTTATGTTTGTGTGTTACTTATTCACACGTGTATTTATAGATATTTGCAATCATAGGCTATATATGCCCATATTTGCTTTGAAATACTTGCTAAAGTCATAACATTTTTATTAATAAGGTTTTAGTTACTCCTTCCTCTCACTGTCCTGAGCCAAGCTGGAGGTAGACTCCCTAGATTTTTACGTTGCGTTTGAGAATTTTCCTGGTATACTAACCCGTCCCGCCACTACTGTTCCGTACACATGGCCTCCTTCTCTCTCCACAATTTCCCTTTTGATGTCTTTTCAGTTCTTCAACTTAGAACAGGAGGGAGCCTCTATCAGATAAAATCACTAATAGAAAATGTACTTACAGAAGTCACTGGTATCTGGTTAACCCCTGGTAGCTTTGTCCCTACTCGGGACTTTTCCTCTGACAACTCAGATACAACACAGAATTCAGGAATTCCCTGCCCCTAAGTATCACTCACAATCTGGTAGGATCTTGCTGTAGTATCTATCAAATAATTTATTAATTTAAAAAATATTAAGTATTTACTTTGTACCAGCTACTATGCTAGTGCTAATCATGCTACACAGTATTGAAATAATAAATTTCTATGTAATTATTATGAGGAAACTAATGCTTCCTCCATAGAGATAACTAGAATTGTTTCAGCCGCCTTACTTTTGCAAGTTGTCAATCCAGTACCATCCCCAGGATAGGAGCCATATCAATATTGTGGGGCAATACCTAGCGTTTAGTTTGTTACTGTGTCCTTAATGATATACTATGAGAAATTACGCACCTAGAAGATTTTATACGGGAGCCATCAGAGACGCCTCCCTAACCCAGAGCCTTTCTGAATCTCCTCTGAGTCTCCTTCACCCACGAGGGTGATTACCCATGCTCCAAAGCAAATTTCGAGGGTCAGGGGAAACTCCACAGAGATCTCTTTTCTGGCTTACGGTCATGACATGAGACCTGGAGGGGGTTCACTTCTGTCCCCAGGTAATCCTATGTCAGAGTGTGGACTGTTTGGAATTTCTGAGCTGTCCTCTTTCCCTCCGCCATGCTTTTAATATGAAGGGACATCTTAAAGTGACCCCCTCCATAAATTGTGGCCACGTGGTCAGATTGCTTTAGCATACCAGAAGCTCTGGCACAGAGAGCCCTGCATAGAGGTCCAGGAGTAACAGAGTGTGATTTTACAGGTGGGCTCACTCACCCACTCATTCATTCATTCATTCAGGACTTGTTAGTGAGCAGGACGGTGTGCTGGGTTCTGTGCCAGGCACCGATGCGGAATGACTCGCAAAACAGGGAATGCTTACTGCCCTCTCGGAGCTTATCAGCTAAGAGTGAGTCTAACAAATAACCCAATACATCTATGTATCTTGTGCTAAATACTAGGAAGAAAATTACAAGTATGGTGAAAGAACTAAGAGGGTGATGTCACATCTTTCTGAGAAGGTGACATCTGATCACGGTTATGTCTGATGAGTAAGAGATAACGAGGCGTCAAGGGGATAAACCAAATGAGCATGTGCAAAGGCGGGAGACGGGGGTGGGGGGGCCGTGAGGAAGGTGTGAGGAACCGAGGGGGTGGATGGGAGGCAAGGGGCCTGGCTCGAGGTGGAGCCAGGTCGCAGAGGCCGTGCAAGTCCCGAGGAGGAGGTTTTATATCATCGCACATGCAGCAAGAAATCAATCAAGGGTTCTGAGCAAGTGACATGATCTGACCTACCTTGTTCAAAGATCATCCTCACTGCTGTGTGGGAAGTGGCCGGGAGGAGGATGAAGTTGATGTGGGGGAGCTACCTCACAGGCTAATCCAGAACTATTCCTGCCTGGAGACGGGAATGGCCTAGACTGGAATGGACACAGTGAAGATGAAGAAGATGGACCAACTTGAGTGAAGTCTGAGGGTAAAACTGAGCTTGCAATGAATTCAGTAGGGTCATAAAGAGAGTGGGAAGCCCTGAGGACGAATCTCAGGTCTGCAGCTTGAGAAGAAGGAAACACAGGAAGAGGAGCAGTGTGTGGAAAGAACAGTGGAAAGTTACTAGTTCAAATTTTGTTGTCAGTTTGAGAGACCTCACAGGCATTCGTGTGGAGGTGTCAAGAACGTAGCTGTGTGCAAGCTCCGGAGCACGCGTGAAAGCACAGACGTTGTCGCATGCTGATGTATTTAGAGGCATGGCAACAGGTGAATACGGCGTGAGAAGGAGAGAAATCTGGAACAAAGGCCTAAAAAAATGTAATCATTCGGGACGAGGTGGGTAAATGCACCTGGCAAAACGGGAAAATGAGGATTCAAGGGCATGAAGAAAATCGGAAGGTGGCATTGTCCTAGACACCAAAGGAGCAGTGTCTAGAGAAGAAAGGCCGAAAGGTCAAGACAGACAGAAATTAAGAGAAGTCCTTCGGATTTGTCAACAGACGGTCTTTGGTGGCTTCACAAAAGCAGTCTTCACGCAGTGATGGGTGGGAAGCCTGGCTGCTGGGGAGCAAGTGCGAAGGCGGGCGTGTGGAGCCCCCGCTTTCAGGAAGCTTGGCTAGAAAAAGAAAGAAAGAGAGGAGAGAGTTTCGCTCTTTGGGATGTATATTGTCAACTGTGCTGGGGGTCATTTTTCACGGCTGCAGGAAAACAACTGATCCACACTTTATCAAAGTAAAGGATTTAAAACAGATATGAAAACCTCATTTTGGACTTTCCATGAAAAAAATACTGCATGTTATCTATATTACTGATTGTTGTTAACCCTATTGTTCTGATGCTTTTTTTTTTTTTGAGACAGAGTCTCGGTTTGCCATCCTCAGTAACGTGCAGTGGCATCATAGCTCACAGCAACCTCAAACTCCTGGGCTCAGGAGATTCTCTTGCCTCAGCCTCCCAAGTAGCTGGGACTCTAGGCATCTGCCACAATGCCTGGCTGTTTTTTAGAGGTAAAGTCTCACTCTGACTCAGGCTGGTCTTGAACCCATGAGCTCAGGTAATCCACCCGCCTTGGCCTCCCAAGTGCTAGGATTACAATCATGAGCCACAGCACCTGGCTGTTGTGATCCATTTTAATATCAATGGAATGTTAACCCAAAGGATCCAGGTAGCTAAGATTAAGTTCTATGCTAATGAGCGCAATGAAGGGGCCATTTGGACACACCTAATATCCTAAGTTTGTGTCAAAGGTCCATACCTGACTTTAGTTCGGGCCATTTGGTCAGGGATTTCAAAGACATATATTACTTTAACATGTGCTGGTTTTCAGAAGCATTCAGTTTCTGACTATTCATAAAAGAAACTACCCAATAATCCTGTGCCTCCAGGACTAATGCACATATCTTTTTGCCAAGCATGAAGCATTATTCGCTTCCTGACAAAGGCATTCTTTTCATATTAGCAAAAAAGGTATCGGGATTCATGAGAAAAATTTTGCAGGCTTTTTCTTAATTTTTTATGGACAAAGGGGATGTAGGTTCAGTTTGTATTTTGGAATTTCCATCAAGGAAATACAGGTAGCCCTGTGGGCTTCAATTGTTTTTATTTGGTTTAGGCATCTTACTAAAAGAAGAGCTTCCCCTCCGATTTCTCACATTTTCCATAAAGCAAATAGAGAGCTGTTTACAACAGCCTTTGTCTGGCTTTGGCATTGATTTTAAATCACCTGGATTGATCATGTGGTTATGGGACTTTTAAAAATCCCACCAAACACCAAAGCCTTGAAACACAATTAGAATTGAGGGGTTTTTAATCCGCTAGTGTTACTTCCATAGAAGCGGATTCTAAATTATTCTCAACTTTTGCTCATGTTAGGTGAGAAAAAAGCACCATCCTGATGTACAGCGTCAGGGGTTCCGATGATACTCTAAACACATTCCCGGATTTCAAAATGAGGAAGTATCTAAAATCTATGTCCGTCTTGGTGTGTTTCACTGTCTGGGCTGTTTCTTCAGCCAATAAGAGAAAAATATGCAAATCAACCAGCTGTCATGTCACACACTCTGTCAGTTGCAGGACAGCAGCAGGACTTAGGCAAGCTGATCTCAACCAGATTTGACAAAGAGGTGGAAGGTCTGAAATTAAATGGGTCAACACAAATTCTCTAATAATGGTAGATGTGAAGGGACAACAAGATCCCATAGGAAAGCTGCTGTTCCAAGACTGCTGATATTATTGTTTTTCATTTCAGACTTTGCATCCTTAGTGGCATCCAAGTCTCAACCATCTCATTTGATAATGAAACAGTTTTTCGTATTTTACTGATGATGCTTTGGATTGTCTCTATGAATGTACTGTTTTAATGAAGTAAATATGTATAAAGCTTCGATCTCCTTTAAGAAGCCGGTTTTTCTGTTTTAAAGGCAGCTGTTTTTCTCTGGCTTACTGTCGTACTTCAATTTTGTTGTCATGGTGATTAGATAATATAACTTTTCAAAAAGAGCAGCCTCCTTTTACCTGTATTGCACCAACTTGCCAGTCGCAAATGTAGAATTCAGAGAAAACAGCTTATGCTCAGTTCCCCTTCTAGCTAAAATCTACATTGAGCATCAGATTTCAATGAACATGTGAATGTGCACACACACGGGGTAAACTACCCGTCTTCTACCAGTAAAACGTAACAAGCATCAACAAAAGAATTAATTCATTATTCATATTCTGACTAGTTGAAAAGTGTATCTTCAGAATAATTTTAATTTTGGAACATTCTTATTGTAGTACCTTACGAAACAATGTAAAACCATTTCCCCCAATACCTATAAATAATTGTCAGTGAATAAAAGGAAAAAAAGAACAAGAGAGTGTCTTATCACTAACTGAACAGTTAACATGCCTTTAAAATTCAGGTAAAATGCTCTAAGGGACCAGTTCTTTGTTTCCTAAATTCACTTTACACAAGCTCAGGTGTGTTTCTTTGTAAATATTCTTTTGATACCGTAACAATAGGAACACATCGCAGTCCTTCCCTACAACATTTTGGTGGGAGAACATTTACAGTTATGTCAGTTTTGTGCCAGGGCACATTTTAATACTTAAAGATATTATTTTTAATTTTTTCTCTAAAAAGAGAATCTTTTTAAAAAATAAGAAATAAACCTTAAAGTGTTTTCCACTGTCTTTTTGTTTTTAGCACAGTTTCTTCGTGTTTCAAAAAAGATGGCTTTTACGTGATAACTTGGAAATAGCACCTACTGATTAGCAGAATGATGTATGTGATGAATCACCTTTTTCTTGAGAAATAATAAATCAACATATTCCTACCCATAAATTTTTACTGGAAAATGTGAATTATTAGCATCATATATTTAGCAAGGTGTCAGGTACAAAAACTGTCAGCAAAATGTTGCCCTCAAAGTCAGTCGAATACATTAAAATAAGTATGTTCCTTTTGGGGCAACAAAGTAATTCAAATTTAATTTACGGTTTCAAAAATTTGCTATGGCTTTACTTGTTTTTCACCCTGCTAATGAAAAGCGTGGACATGATCTGTTTGGACAAGGCCCCAAAGTTAAGAAAGTGAAATCTCCCACCCAGAATTTTTTAACTCACAAAAATTTATGGTAAACTTTGATTTTAGGATTATAAACTGAAATGTTTCTTAAGACCATGTTTGGCCTTTTTATGTTTAAGCTGTTTTTCCCTGTTCCCTGTTTACGCAGCTTTTAAAAATGAAACCTCAGTCTGGTTTCATTTTTAGGCACACTGTATATTGAATTCTGCCTGGATTTGGGGGAAGCCTCTTTGAAGGATGAATTTATGATTGCATGAAAAGGTCACTTGATCGCTAGTTGCACAGCAAGTTTGCTTTATTTTCATTTGGGGGGTGTTTATCCGAGAGTCGCCATCGCGTACTGTGGGAAGTGGAGCGGGGCAGTGTCCTTCCCTGGCTGTATTGATTTGCCCTTGAGCTGTGTGCAGGGCTGGGAGAACCTCAGGCCTTGTTGATTATCTACACAATGTCTCTGGGAGCATTATTGACCCATTGCTGCTGACTGCTGTGGCTCTCGATTTTTCACACCGTCTCCATGACACTCATAATAAAACATACGATCTTACTGCCACTCAGCTCTGGGAGCCAACGGAGCTGCGAACACCACAGTGTTTCTGGAGCGCATGTATTGTATGTAGGGTAAAGTGTTACAGCAATTTTAGGCTTCTGTCTCATCTCGTTTTAATAACTACCTCTATGGCAAGATTCTACGCACACAATTGCATTTTTATTGTCTTTAAAAAAGCCACTACTAGCTTTGCATAGATTTTCAACACGGTTATGTATACGTGAGTAATATAAAATTAATTTCAAAATATCAGGCTAATGAAAAGAATGTTCTGTATTAACATTAGGCTTAACATGTGGAGATAATGCTCATTTTCAAAACTAAATTTTCAAATGTCACAAGGATTATGCTATGTTACTATGCTATGGAGTTGTTACAATAAATAACAGGGTGTTTCTTCTTAAGTTTTTGAGTGTATTTGATTAGCATGTTTCTAACTTAGCATTGTCAAAATGTCCCCCAAGATACATTTTGACTTCTAGTAGTGAAATCAAGTAAAGCCATTCCTTTTAGTCACTTTGAAAGATTTGTTTTTCCAGTTAAGAGGTAATTAGTGGAAAATGAATTTCTTACAGCATATATCTTTTTGTTTTATAATGGAAGTTTCATCTATTAATATCAGATTATTAATTTTTGTTATTTCTCATGTATTTCCCAGTCCACAATTAGCATTCATAATTCTTTTGTACTCTAAGTGTTGATGAAATGGATAGCATTTTAAAAGGCACTCAGAGATCCCCCAAAATAGGCTTTATTCTCTTTGTAGAGAGAGAATAAAATGTACATGTTTTTTAAAAATATTTTGAGCATTTTAAGGCACTGTACTATTACTGTAGCAAATGTAATAATATAGCTCAAAAAGAGAGTAATTACTCTATTCTTTTGTTGGTCATTTTTATAAAAACACTAGATCAGAACAAATGTTTTAAGTTCGGTTAATATTATTTGACTTTTTTTACTGAAGAGTGTTTTTACTAGTTAGAACAAACAACATTTTCTTTAACAAACCTGTAGGTAATAAATGCAGACTTCGGGAATTATAATAGAGCTGATTTCTGTTTATTAGTATGTATTTAACCTCATGAGTTCCGTGAATTAGGGTCTGTTTCCAGAATGTCTGCTGTAACACTGACAGCTATGTGGTCAAATGAGAGAGCTCGCCACCTCAGGATTCCCAGAGTCTGACAGTTCCTATCAGTGAGCTCTGCCATTTAAACAAAAAAGGAAAAAAAGAATCTTGCATTTAAATTGTCATTATCACTTTACCACAAATTTCTGAAACATTTGAAATAATTATTCCTTTGTGTTGATTTATGGGTTCAGTCTCCATGTTTTATCATATTTTAGTAGGTAGATTTTATGTTCGAGGGATATAGAGTTTTCTGAATGTATGCTTTTTAAAATAGCTAACCATCATAAAACAGGGATTTTTTAAAATTAAAGCTGCTAGCAAGTATGGTCTCGGGGAATGGGGTGGGATATAAATAGCCTTCATGGGCTGCTTCCGTAAGACAGATCTATGCACAGCTGGGGTGACAGTGTTGCCCTTAACTCGAATCTAGTGGTTTCTCAGCTAATTTACTTTCTATTTATGTCCACTTGAAGTAAATAGAACATAATGACAAAAAAGCAGAGGAAGGGCCTTCCACTTCTCATCCCTCCAAATTAGTGTGGTTCTTTTAAATTACCAGATTAAGTCTCCTCCCATCATTTTTCATGCTAAACCCAAGGTGTTTTAGATCCCAGGTGTTGAGGGTGGATGCCATGACTCCCATGCTCAAGCAGAGGCTCTGCTGAGATCTAAGCACACAGGCTTAGACTACAGTTCTGTAACCTTTGGGGAAACAACAGGGTATATTTTACCTATTGTTATGCAAACATTGTTCTATCCGAGCTGACCTTTACTTACTGGGATTTCACAGCCACAGCAGAAGTCAGGGCTGGAGTTCTGTGTCTGAGGTGTGGATCAAGTTCACAATAACCATGTTCACAATTGTTTAGAGCTCTCCCACCCGATGGTTTTTGATAGCATGAGGTTTGTATTCCACTTAAGCCTAAGTATTCCAGTGTGTCTTTGGACATTCAAAGACACTTTACAGCGTACACAGGCTTCCTCTAACCGCGTCTTAGTTATCAGGTATTGCAAAGGTTAAGCCTTATCATCTGCACCAAAAAGAAAAAAAAAAAAGGTGAGGTTTCATCAAAAACTTCCATCCTCACAACCTTTCGACCACAATTTGATGATTATTATTGATTATTTCACAGCCTTTCACTCACGCTCTGCCACGGCGGCCAGCCTGATATACAGATAGGGCTGCAGTCCAGCTAAAATAAGACTCCATCTTGATAATGGACTGAGATGAGATACTGTTATTTGATAAAGATAATTGATGTTTCACAGTGAATTGGAAAGCAACTTCAACTGCACCATGTCTGGAGCTATATTCTGTCCACAAATATGGCAGTCGTTTATAAAAATAGAACAAAAGAATTTAAGTTAAATATTCAGGCATGGCCTTTTAAAGCATTTTGGTGCTATGATTTTTTTTTCCTCTTTTCATGCTCGATTATTTTAAGATCCAGTGGAGGAAAAATTAGTAAAGGGCATATTGTGTTATGTTCTGTCTTTGGTTTCAGATTACTTTGTTAAAATCTTACATGGCATGGGTGTGATTGATCAGCCCCCTTGCTGTCTTAATGCCTAAATCCTGTGTTTGGGTTATGATGAATCACTGTCATGCATTAACTGGGTATCATAGGTCAAAGTTGAATTTCCTCTTATCATTAATTCCTTGAACATTTTACATGCCATGTGAAAACACAGTTTAAATTATTGATCATAAATAGCGCGTCTTTTGGCAAACGCAGTTCTCATAATCTGGGAATGCAGATTGGGTTTCTCCTCATTTATTATTAACACATTTCTCTAAAAATAACATGTAACTCACTGTCTGTGTTTGCTCCTCAGGCTTCCTTGGGCCACCAGGTTTAAGTTGATTAAGGTATCATTCATCTTAGCTACTGTTAATCCGATTTCTTTTAGTCTTATCACCTTCATAACCCCTAATTAAGCAATAAGGCTTGACAGGGAGTATGGTTATCATGAGATAATGACACCCCAAGTGTGTTGTGAGGCACCAGGTTCAGCTGAGTGCTTCTAACCTCTAGGGGTGTGATTATCTCATGATAAACATGCAGCGTTGCCGCTCACTGGTCTCCTGGCTGCATGCACGCCCCACTCCAGTGGACGTGAAATTGACATTTTTCTCACCCAAGCCAAGTGGTTGGTCTTATAAAATTATTGGTTCAGGTCTTAGACTTATAAACCAAAGTTTGAACCCATAATCTCCTCTATTTTATTGTTGAAATGGTATCAGTTGAACGAGCAAGGACTTCTTTGAAAAAACAGAAATTTACATATTTTTTAAAGGGACAGTTTCTTCAGAATAAAGACCTCATGGGAGACAAATGTATTTTTTCAGCAGCTCGTAGATACCACTCTAGTAAAGGTTAGGCATTCCCCCAGACTCATAGGAGCCATGCACATGCTGTCCTACAAAGCAACTTAGTACATAGTCGAAAGTTCTGTAGGGAACATTAGTTGGGTTTTACTTTGGGAAATTCTTTCTGATATATCACTGACAGCCATAACAGAAAAAGACCAGAGTGGTGGAGAGGGCAAAAAATAATAGTTTTGTAACTTTCATTTTTGGTTGACACTTATTGTGAATGGTGATATTTTAGGGAATAATAGTATTTTCTTATTTTGGCTCTGATTTACTACTTAAAAGGAAAAAATTAAATTATCTGCAGTAATTTGGGCCTGTTAAAGGAAAAAAGAGACCACCTTTTTAATAGTGCACTTCTCAGGAATGTGTGTGTGTGTGCGTGTTATTGTTGTCGTTTAAGGAATGATGAGAATCCTGTGGCTAATTTTATAATGTTTTTAACACGAATTTATGTTAATTGTGCCTTTAAAACAACATCATTCACTAGAACTTTTTGTGTTTATAAAAATATTCTGTACATCTGCTGTACAGTGTGGTGGCCACTCGTCACATGTAGCTAATCAGACTGAGGGATTTTTTATTTTATTAATGTTAACGAATTTAGATAGCTACAGATGGCTAATGGCTAACACACTGGATGGCACAGTTCCAAAGAAAAAAAGAAAATCCTTGAAAGTTAATTTTTCTCAAGCTCCTCTTGCAAAATTACTGAGAAGTAAATTACTTTATGGCTCAACGGAATGATTTTTTCCAAGTAATTAGTCCATTTTATCGTCTTTTTATCTTTTGGCGTTCAAATAGGAACTGGAAAAGTTTGCTAGTTTTATAGACTTAAAATTCTCCTTAGTAGAACTTCACCTATTGTGTCTCTAATTCACATGCAGTTTCAGAAGGTCTTGTCATGCAGTTAGGCATTTGATTTATTATGAAACTATTTATCTAGTTATGATATTAAAATAATTTTCCTGGCAAAATGAAACACTTTTCTGAGGAAGAATTTCTAGCAACTAAAAATGCCGAGACTCTTAATGCCTATTTATTAAATGACTTACAATAGTTGATCACACTGTGTAGTTTGATTTGTCTCATAGAGAAAAGTTGGGTTCTTCTTAATAACAATTACAGTGCCCACAGCTTCCTTTAATCTCGTAGGTACAGTTCCTACTTTGGAAAGGTCCAGAATATTATTTAAACCTTGCACACTCTCCTGATATACCCAGCCTGCAGCCCTGGGTAGCCCGGCCTAGTTTAATTTAAAACAGCCTTTGGATTTCAAGCTAAAACATCTACCAAACTCTTGTCCCTAAGAAATGTCCTCTAAATGGGCAGGCAGGACCACGTAAAACGTAAGCTGACTCATGACTGTTTCTATTACTGTTCGGTTTTAATTTTGTTTTTACAAATAGGCTGTTCAGGCAGAAAACTGTAAACAAAGTTGCAAATATATAAAAGCATAAAATTTACAATTAAATATGTGAAACCAAAGGGTGCTCAAGTTGAAGCCCCACTACGTGAACTGCATCACCGTTCATAGCAAGTAGAACTGTTCAAAGCAAAGTTCTAACCGAGGGCCCCAGGTGAGGGGCGGCAGGGGCCCCAGGTGAGGGGCAGTAGAAGCTGCTGCCGCTGTTGTCTGCAGAGGGAGGCTGACTTTTCCTCCTTTCGCTAGAGCAGTGAGCCCATCAGAGGTGCTGAGCTGTGGACCTAAAGCCCACTTGTAAGTCCTTGTGCTTTTTTAGACTCCTACTGAGACCTGCCACACCCCAACACGTCTCCATCTAACTTGAAACAGGTTTTCTGCAATAACAGGAAGTTACCTTATAAAAGTAAATGCCCTGTCAATCAGATCATATGATTTCTAAGATTTTCTTCAAAACATTGGGGGGAGGTAGAAGATGAATCTGGATGAAGCAAAACTATGTCTAGAGATTATTAGATTCACTGTCTATCTATGATTGTACTATTTGAAATGTTCTGCCATGAGTTTCAAATGCAAATATCCTATAAATGCCGGGTTAAGGTAAATATTAATGTTACTAATAACACTTAGGATTAGAATTTAATTATGCCATAGTTATTCCACCTCACTCCACTACCTGTTGCCCAAACTTTCTCTCTCACCAGACTGCCCTGAAGCCTCTGGGCTCCAGCCACACTAAGTTTTCTTTAAGTCACTTTGTGCTCACCTTTTCTCTTTTGACCCAGGACCTTTGTACGTGCTGTTTCCCCATTTGGGATTTCTCTTCTTTCCACCTAACATGTCCCATCTCAGTTCTTCACTTAAATTAACTACTCTCCTCACTTGTTAAGCCATACAGTTAGTTACTGCCTCACTCTACTGGTGGGCGCTACACTGATTCTCATCCAGTTCTGTTCCCATCAGGTTGCTCCCTTCCTGGTCCCCTGAGTTTAGAATCAGGGCACGTGCCTTTCACAGCTTTGGATACATGTGAAGATCACATCAGCTCTCGCTTATGACCCTAGACCTCCTCATTGTAAATATTGGGGGAGAAACTGGCCAAATGAGGTTTGGGTTAATCTTGAGAGAGGGGAAGGACCATGGTAAAGGAGATTGCCCGCACCACTCTTAAGATGTTAGACATCACATGGACCAAACAAAAGAGATTTGTGGGCCACGTGGGGTCTGTGGACCGTCCATAGATATGGGTAGAAACGTGAGTGAGTACAGAGTAAGAAGGAAAGTGAAATCTGTCTTTGTTGAACTCTCAGTATCTTGTAGTTTTACTTCAAATGCAGCTTATTGGCAACAGCCCAAGATATTATTTAAAATGTAAATACTAATACCCTACTTTAAAATGTGATTCCAGAGATCTCTAAGAAGAGCAGACTATTAGTGGAGAGAGATGGTCCATCTTTCATTCAATTTCTCATTGAGTTCATGTGTAATTTAATAAAATGTTCAGACTATTTGTGCCTTTCAAAATTATTATTTTTGTTACAAATATATTTTGCCTGATTTCTAACATTTTCCATTTCTTCTTCTAATTAATCATATTAATCAATTAAAGTGGAAAGCATGAGTTCTGCTCAGTGTAAAGTAACCTCCAGCCCATGCTGTTTAATTTTATAAAGCACTCATAATGAAAAAGAATAATTCAGCTAATCAAATAACAACTTCCTTTTTCCTTACCTATCTTGATTAAGACAGCTGGCTTTCTGTAATCACTACTTCAGCCTTAGAGTCCATTCCAAGCTAGACAAATCAGTAGCCAAATGCATGAATGTGATGCTTCAGGGCTGGATGCTGGAGGTTCCCGTCTTCTTTGTGGAACTAGCAATGATGCATAGCAACTCAGCATTTCACGAATGTTAAGTCTGTCTGTTGGAAGAAACCATGAAATATCTTTATGAGATGAAGTTGTTTATGTAAACTGTTTCCTAACAAACTGAGATCATCTCAAAAATGATAGACCCAGGCCAGGCGTAGTGGCTGATGCCTATAACCCTAGCACTTTGGCAGCCCAAGGCAAGAGAGTTGTGTAGATGCCAGGAGTTTGAGACCAGCCTAAGCAATGTAACATGAGAAGACCCTGTCTCTACAGAACATTTTTTTTTTAAACATTTTTTTAAAAGATAGCACGACTATCAAGACAAATGTGGCATAATATGGGACCTTTGCACGTAGAGATTATTTTCAAAGGAGTGAAGTTTCTTATGCTAATTTTTTTTTGCTAATTTTAAAATTAAAATTAAAACTTGAGTTTTTCCCAAAAGTAAAAAATAACACATTTCTAACAATATTGAGCATATTAATAGTTAACCTGAAAAGGGGTTAGGTCTTTTTTTTTTTTTATTGAATGGTAACTATGTACATTAATGCACTTCTGGGGTACAGTGTGGGGTTTTCACATGCAATCTGAAATACTTCCATCAAACTGGTCAACACAGCCTTCATGTCATTTTCTCAGTTATTGCTT